>JASDQU010439870.1:68026-86341 GCA_032191745.1 Picea mariana | reverse complement strand
CAAAGTATCAAGACCTTTGCATTATATTTCAATTGAGTTCAAAAGTTACATTCGATAGTCACTGTCTCTACTACTTTTCCAACCAACCTGGATTACATTGAAAAGATGTAATATAAAGAAAAAGATATGCCTCTTGGGTTTTCCATGCCCCCAACAACTACTCCTCAAAAGTTTTCTCTATTAATTCTCTACTAGATGATCTTTTGAATGGAACTTACTAAGAATAGAAACTTGATTGTACCTAATCATGTCATAACCAATATATTTACAATGATGGTTCCAGCATCAAAAAGATTCCATCGTTAAGACATGATTTGTCGACACTTCTCCTTTGAAGGGTCATCTGAATGATCAAGCACTTTGTCAGACTTCTGCCACCCAGTGTAACAATATTTGGTTGATGTCGCGTGATCATTGGCTGTGGTATGAATGTGGTGGGTAGCTATGGATTGTCACTCATTTTTCTGAGATGGCAATGATGGTCAAGGGACAACACATCTTCTTCAAAAATATTGTGTTTTCATCCTACACCTTTCCTTATTGACATGTGAGTTTTTAACATCTGCACGATGTATATCAACCACGTGGATACACGTCATATTCCTTACTTCCCGGAAGGAAAAAAACATGGGGAGCGAGGAATTTCACGCCACTTTCAAAAAGAAAAAACAAGGTTTGGTCAATTATGTTTCTGGCCTTATCTGCATTCTTGATTTCTAAGCATTTTTTTGAAGGACGAGTTATGCATTTTTAGATTCTTTACCTATTTTCACAAGACCTCGTTCCCCTTCAACTTCGCTTGAGTACTAGCGAGAGTTGCGCGAATGTTTTCCATGGCCGATGCACATTCCTTGAAATGCTTCAGGATTTTCTCCTCTGACATTCTCTGTTCCTCGCGTAGTTGTATGATCGTGTCTTGCACTTCTCTTATCTTCCTCTTGAGCCAATTCGCATTCCCATATCGGCTCTTCTAGTATGATGTCTGGACAATATTTTCCTCTAAATTCTTTCTCAACTCCCTGTTCTCCTGGTACAACTCAGAAATAATGAGTTGCAATTTATTTAGTTGTTGCAAAGGCTCCCTAACATCCATGCTTTCAGTTCTCGACCTTCTTTGTCTATTACAGATTCCCCATCTTGAACCCTCAATAGATTTTAGTCGAACAACGCGTATGAGTAAATTCTCAGCAACCGATTGGGTGTGCGATTCCTTTGGAGCTTGGGCCTCTCCAGGATCCTTCTTCTTCCTTGGCCTGCCTCTTTTTCAAGGTATTGACTGTTGGGGAGATGAGACTTCCACTATCTTTCCTTTTCCTACAGCCATTTCTATTCCCACCTTCTCCCTCTAAGATGTTGCTTCTCCCATGGGTAGAGATGGATCTCCTTTGGAGTCCCTAGGGATGTCAGCTAAAAGAATAAATGAATCTTAGTCCTTTCCTAGTCACCTCAGTTCCTCAACTATCAAAAATTTTATTAGTGATATATGGGATAATTTCTTCTTTGATTGGTTTTCTTCGGCTTGGACATTGTTTTCCATTCCTCCTAGACTTTGGTGAAATAAGAAAGGTAATATCAACGACCTATTTCTTGTGAAATGCATCAACAATCTGATGTGATGTGAGTGTATTCTATAGGACCTTATTTCATAGGTGAAATACTTTCTAATCACCTTCAAGAGTTTATGAAAAGGCTCTTGTAGATACCAAATTGGAATACTCATTCTGATATTCCTATTCAAGAAATTAGGTTTGATAAATTCTTCGTAGCATAGCATGTCCAAAGGCATGCCCTTAGACCACCTCTCACCGTGCAAAGGGATTTCTTCTGTGGCTGAAAGAGTTTCCTCCATCACCCGGAATGTGATTCCTATAATAACTGCACGAAACCCATCAAATCTGAGCATGAAATGTTCTACCAGTTTCACATTGTATCCTTGGATTTTCTTGCAATAGTGCATGCATCAGACCTGTTCGAAAGATTCCTTGACATTTGGATGTTCGATGATCAACACCAAGTCTTGAGGCTCAGGCCTCACATTTCTTCCACTCCGCACCCTCTTCCTTATGTTTTGGGATGTCGTCATGGTTAAATGTATGTTTGTTCTCTGTGCACGATAGTGAATATGACACCTCTTTTGCACGAAAAATGGATAATGATATTCTTAGCCTAGATCTGTCGAAGGGGCAGTAGAGGAATTTTATGCGATAAGAGGAAATGACTTTAGGAATTCACTGCATATCCCCCAGGCACCATGAAGACTCTCAGTGTAGGAACGGGTCAACATTGTGACAATGATCATGAAAGGCTCGTCGCAGTGGGGGAGCGCGAAAGAGAATTTGGGTGTGACAAAAAACTATGAGGATGAGGGGATGAATATGAGAGGATTTTTTTCCCTACAGACTATCTTGTGACCAACTTCGACAAGATCCGAACCATGATTTAAGATGGAAAAAATGCGACAATTTTCACTGACTTGGTTTATGACATAGTTGATGGCAATTGAATTTCCCGTAGCGAGAAAATGCAGGGCTTGCAAGAAAAATTACAAACCATGCACAAACTTGGATTGTAAATGAAATACATGCAAAATGAATAACATTTATAATTGAACGGGTGAGGGATGGAATCATGACATAGGACACTCAATCCATGGTGATCAGNGCAGGCTAAAGATTTGTGCAACACACTCATGTGACGAGCGCACTTCCGAGAGTGTAAAGTACAAATGATAAGAGCTATAGAGTATACATGATATCAGTACCATGATTTTGTATCCCTTATGAATTCATAATGAGGTGATCATGGTCGTTATATCTGTCGATGTGACCCTTACTCTAACAACTTTCCTCGACCTTTGGCACGTAAAATCCCTCTTTCTGACAGGATCCGACCTTTTGGGAAAAGACCTTTACAATTTAGACATGCTTGATTCTGATGCCCTTTCCTAACTCCAAGGGCTAGACCGACCACTTGATGACTTTGACCTATTTGTTGTTCAGTACCTGACCTCACACACTTTGACACATGAACCACAACTTATCTAGGACTGACTCTAACTAGAAAAAAATGACGGCGCTTACAACTAGCTCCAACAGGGATGATATCCTCCCAGTGAGGTGGCAAAGAACAACAGACCAGGTGCATGACCATTTGTTTTTATTTGATTTGCATAATATAAAAAAATGGAAAAGACTCATCCTAGACCTTCTTGACATAGTTATGACCAGACTCAACATAAACTTAGGGCATTCACTCTGGGCTTCAATTTTTTGTTGACATACTGACTTGAAACACCTTCTTTGAAAACATAAAAAAATGGCTATTCACAGTGAGATGAAAACCTAAACAGACCATACTAAACCAGATAGTGTTTAAGGAACCTACCATTTATAGCCCCCCCACTAGTGACTTCTCCATTATCTTATTGTAGAAAATATGCGTTGTTCCCCTGGTACCCAACAATTTTGAATGGACCCATCCAATGATGATAAAATGTCCCATGTTTCCCTTTGTCTTCATTCCTCACACCCCACTTCAGCACCAAATCATTCACCTTGAAATATTCTTGTTTAGAGTGCTTGTCAAAAAAATTCTTCATCCTGTCTTGGTGAATCTATGATTGGTCGAAAACTTGCTCCCTCATCTACTTCATGTGAATCAATTGATTTATCCTCATCTGAGTGGCATTTGGTTCAGCCTCTTGCTCTTGCAGCAACTTCCTGATGGGTAATCCCAACAAGGTAGGGAAAAGTACCTCTGCACGATATAAAATTTGGAATGGTGACATGGAGATGGAATTTTTGGGAGTGATTTTGTCATCCTATAATGCATAGATAGGATTCTTGTGCCAGATCTTCTGGTTTTCCTCTAGGAACCTTTTAATAATCCTGGTTAAGGATTTGTTGGATGATTCCACCAATCCATTACCCTGTGGGTAATAAGATGTAGAATGTCCCAGGGTTATGTTGTAATCATTACAAAACTTCTTCATCTTCTTGGACTTGAATGTTGTTTCATTATCTGTGATGATATTGACAGGATACCCGGACCTAGACAAGATATTAGTCTCCAGAAATTGAATGACAACTGTGTCGATAGCCTACCTTATGGGGATCACTTCGATCCATTTAGTGAAGTAATATATGGTTGTTAGTATCCATCTATGTTTCACTGAGGATGGTTGATGGATTTCTCCTATAAATTCCAGACCCCATTGCATGAACGATGCTTCGATAGAGACAGGTTTCAATAACAAAGGTTGCAAATTCTCTTTCCATCGAATATCTGGCACGCATGGAAACTGAAATATTCCTTGTATAAATCTATGAAAATACTGGACCAATAATAGTCTGCCCTTAGGATTTTATGCGTGGTGGTTTTCTAGTAATGATTCCCCTCACAGACCCCTTTGTGGAACTCCCTGATATCTTGTTTTGTGACTTCTTCCAACAAGCAATTTAGCAAGATCCCTCCTGGATATTTCCAATAGAGAGAGTTATCTAAGATGTAAAACTTAGCATCCCTCATATTTAATAACCTAGCCTTGGTTTTGATTAACCCTGGAAGAGCTTGAAAATTTATCAACACATAAAATATATCAGCGTACCAAGGTGAATCGACAAATTTCTGAGATACCTACGAGGATGCTTGTTCTTGAGGGTTCTCCGACAGATCAACAATGAATTGTATTCCCAGAACATCATAGTTCGACTGCGCCATCAATTGTTCGAGCCCTTAACCCTTAATAATATTTGTGGGATTTATTTCAAGGTCATATTCTAGCATGGCTGTGATCCATTTACCTCCTCCCCCCTCAGGGTCAGGCTGAGTCAGTATGTCCTTGATGAAATTGTTGGGCACGTAAGCAATGATACGAGAATGCAATATATAAGTCTTGAACTTCTTGAGGGATTTCACCAAGGTGTATGCCTATTTTTCCATGATCTCATACCTCAGTGGGGAGTCTCTCAATGTCCTATTGAGGTAGGCTATGGGATTTTCAAAATTATGCTCATCCTTCTGTAATAGTACGCTATCAATGGTGTGCTCCGGGGTGAACGAGAATAAGATAAAATATTTTGTTAAATCTGGGTTGGCCAATACGAGATCTTTGGTTAGCGCCACCTTGATGTCTTCAGATGATTTTTTGGCTTCGGGGATCCATTTTATCTCATTACCCTTTCTAATCATACTCATGATGTGATTTATAATTTTAGCTATATTCATAATCAACCTTCTTAGAAACTTCACCTTTCCCAGGAAGGACTGTACCTCTTTCTTGCTTTGAGGAGTGTTGATATTCAAAATCCATTTCACCCTGTTGGGGTCTATATTTATTCCTTCCTTTGAGATGATGTTCCCCAACATTTTTCCTTCTTCCATTCCTAAATTTGATTTTTTCGGATTCAAAGATATGTCGAACTTTCTGCATTTCTTGAAGACCTTCTTTAGATGCTCAATATGTTGTTCTTCAGAGTCATAAAATAATGTGATATTTTCCAGGTAGATCATGATAAATTTGTCTTTCTCCTCAGAAAATGCTATATCCATATCCCTCTAGAAAGTAGATCCAACGTTCATAATACCGAAAAACATATTTCCATACATGAACGTACCCCATGGCATCGTGAACGTTGTGTTTTCTTGGTTGTCTGAGTGTACCATGATCTGATTATAACCCAAAAAATTGTCCAGCATGGACATTTTCTAGGATCCAACTACCTTCTCCAGAATGTATTCCATCTTAGGAAGTGGGTCTTTGTCCTTGAGGGATACTCTGTTCAAGTTCCGAAAATCCATGCATAAACTTATTTCTCTACTCTTCTTCATTATAGGCACAAGGTTGGCAACTCATTTGAAAAATCTCAAAGAAACAATAATTTTGGCTTCAAATAGTTTCTTTACCTATTTTTCAATTAGCGGCAGCAACATGCGATTGATCCCTATTAGCTTTTTATTGGAAGGTTTTTGATCCTTTTTGAGAGGAATGATGTGTTGAATCACTCTAGTGTCATAGAATTTCAAGTCTTCATAACGCCATGTGAAAACATCAGGAAAATATTTCATGAGGTTGATGTATCTCCGCTTGATCTCTGGACTAAGTGTCTTTGACAATTTGATTATATTTGGATTCTCTTGGGTCCCAATGTTGCAATCCTCAACATCTTCATCATTCATAGTGATCCTGGGATTTCTAGCTATAACATTTTCATTAAACAACTTTTATAATGGAACCAATCCTGTGGGGATGATATTTTTTTTTAGCTGCACTATGTCACTTCTATCTATTTGGTTCTGAAAGGGGTCATCGTCACCACGTGAAGTTTCATATTCATCTTCTTCTCATCAAAAGTAATCATTGATGTTTACATTAGAGAACTTGTCGCTCATTTGGAGGAATCTCTCCATCTATTTTTCATCTTCAAATACCTACTAATACTTAATATTATTGGGTAGCATGGGCCTATGTTTGACTTCAATCTCATGCGTTCTGTTGGGAAAAATTGGAATTTTAAACACTGAAGCTAAAGTGTCCAGGGCATCCACAATTTGATTCTTCGCCCTTGGGATCACTGACAAATTATACTCTGAGAACTCTTCGAGGGGGTCCAACACTAGATTCCTATATGCTCTTAGTCTGGGGTGCTTGTACTGGTAAATAACTTTCACTTGATTTATGATGAGCTCAGAGTCTTCATGCACCACTATCCTCTTAGCATCCAATTCTCTCAAAGTTCTCAGACCCAAAATTAATGCCTCATACTCAGCCATGTTATTTTTACAATCAAAGGCGAGCTTGTAAGAGTAGAGTTTTGAGCCCACCTTGGTAGGATTTATCCATACACTGGCTCCATCGCCTTCCTTGTTGACAACTCTATCGAAGCTCATATTCCACATTTTGTTCTCCACATGGTTTCTCAGATTTGTGCACTCTTCTTCTCGACCCGTGGCCTTATCGTCGACAATCATGAAAGTTGTCATATCCTCCCTTTCAAAAATTAAGTCATTATAAAAAATCGAGGATCTGATCTTAGTGTCGACAGAGTGATGTGAGTGGGAAATCTCTCTTATGTACTTAGCATTTAAGGTCTCTAATCATGCATGCATAAAATGACCATTTAAAGGCCTCTACTTTTTCCTATTCTCACAACACAAAACCCCACATTCATGCAATACAAAGGTGAAAACAAGATTAGGTAACTCTACCTTAAATCCTTCATTTGATGTTGATCCCTTCACTTTCACTCGCTCCTTGAATGCAAGCCTCCTCCCAAATCTGACCCTCATTCACACATGGACAAACAGAGAGTTGCAAACATGCATTTCATATACTACTTGTTGGGTTAGATGTGACAATATCATTAAATACATACACAAATTAAACACATGATATGGTGGGATGAAAAAAGTATTCCTTTTTGTATTAATCTTCAAAAGAGTAAACTTTACAATATGTGGCTAAAACTGCTCCTCGAACCTGGTCCTGGGCTCCTCTTCACAATGCACCAACTACTCAATCTCACAATACAATTGCAGGAAATTGGAGCAAAGGGAGGATAAATTTGGGCATATTTTCTATACTCTTCTTCATCCTTTTTAAATGGGACCCGTACCCCTTCTTTTATAGGTAGTTATCTGGTTGAATGAATGCCCATAGGCAGTCAAACGGTTTTAGCAATTTCCCAAAAGTTTGTTTCCCATCTGCAACTTTCCATTTTTCATGCTTTTGTTAGTATACGCATGTTGTAGAAGGCCTGCAAGCATATGTATGTGTGAATACATGGGCTGTAGAAGTTCAGGGTTCTTGTGGCTAAAAAATAAGTCTTTTTAGAAGAGCTTGACTCGAGAAAATGGAAACTAGTAGGTCTAGAGGCCAGGTATGCAAGCTGGGTGCAAATTAGGTTTATAACAGATGCCCCCTAAAGTGTGAGGTCAAAAGATAATGTTATGGACAAAATACTTTACCAATCCTTGTCAATATGCCAAGTGAGTGAGCCCAGGGACCAGTATGCAGGAGATTCCATCTGCAAAATAAAAATTTGTCTCACTGAGGTGGGCATACCCATGCTCGGGATAAAAACTAAAATCATGGATGTTAGTCAAATACACTGCAGATCCATGTCATATAACTATATAAAGTGTAGCCACGAGAAATACACAACGGATATACATCTCATAATCAAAATATATACATGTATAGTATCCATCTTCAAGAAGCTAAGTGTCGTCTGATGGATGGAGATGATGCTTTCAGAGCTCGAGCAACAACTTCAAGATCTTCAAAAATCGGGTAAGAGTGTAATATGAGTGTACGACTTCACTACCCAGAGGTCGTCGACAAATCGTCGTGAATAGACAAGAGGATCTTGATGATCAAACAAAAAACTTCATTGATTTTGAATAAGGATTTTGATTGGTATTTTAGGATAGCAGGCATGAGGGAAAGAGACAAACTGTAGAAAGGCCGACATGAGATTAGTAAAAAATTCCCTTGGACAGTAGCACGAAAAATGATGAGACTCAGGAAGCATGATATTCACATAAGTTGACGATGTAGGAGGCAACTCCAACTCTCCATATGTTTGGAAGAATAACCAAACGGAGGAGGACATAGTTCTATGAGAACATCTTCCTAAGGTCATTCTATATCTCAGATATTTGATGAATAAATGAAAAGATGTTCTTTGTCCAAGGGTGACTCATTGTGTTGCAAACAAAAACAAAATACTTTTCCCTTCCTCTTTTTGGGGTATATTTAATTTTTTTGTCTTTTTTCAATATTTTTGAAAATCTTTGAAAAAAGAATAAAAGAATTTTATGTTACAAAGGACGAACGAGTGTTGCAATCATACTAGTTCCAGGCATAAGGAACACATTGATGCTCAGAGAAAAGGGACATACGCAGAAAAGGGACACTTGGAAAAAACCTCCATGGGCCAAAGGTGTCAAGATGCAGAGGCAAAGTGCTACAGGGCTTGCGAATAAAGCATGCTTCAAATGGTTCAGTTGAGAGAAAAATGGAGTCATCATTAAGCCAAAAACGCAGGTATGCGAATGTGTTTTAATAAGACACATAATGGTAATGTCCTTCGATGTCAGTTTAATGAGCCCAGAGAAGGTAAGCTCGACGATTTTTCATTTTTTAGAGTCTGAAAAAGCATAAAAGTAGACTCCTCTAGGGTACCCTTTTCGAAAATAGTCTAGTCGGTTCGAAAAGGGGTAAATTAGCACCGAAAATACGTCTATTCAAAATAATTTTAATGAGTGTGACAAAGACAAGATCACTCGGCAATCTTCTAATTTTTAAGGAGTTTGAAAAGAGATTAACTATGGACTCCATATAGGATGTTCTTTTGGACCATTTTAATGAGTGTGAAGGAACAAGGTCACTTGACGATATTTTCAATTTTAGGGAGTCTGAAAAGAGCTTAAATATGGACTCCATAAAGGATGTTCTTCTTGGCCATTTAACGAGTGTGAATAAACAAGGTCACTCAACGATATTTTCAATTTTAGGGAGTCTAAAAAGAGCTTAACTATGGACTCTGTGGGGATTCCTTTTTCATAAATTTAGTCCCTCGGGCCTGGAAAAGGGTTAAAATCATACCTTAGAATACTCTTCTAGGTAACCGAAGCTCCTAGAGTATACCTTTGTTCGTACAGTTGACCATTCAGACCGAGAAAGGGGTAAACTACCACCGGATAGACATGCCTTCAAATTTCAGTTTAGCGAGCGTGAAAGATAACAAGATCGCTCAACAATCTTTTCATATTTAGAGGGTTTGAAAAGGCCTTAAAATAAGACCCGTGGGGGTTTCTCTCATGTATGAAACTGGTTCAGGTAGATCCCACTACTAGGCTCAGACCAAGAGTCTCTTCGATAGTCAAGTTGGAAAGTGTCCTAAAAGGGAATAAAACAAGAACCTGTTGGATATGTGTTATATTATTTGCATGTGTGTGTGTGGGCGCATCAGATATGACAATTGCATCTGATGATCCCTTATACTAGTTTTAGCAGATTTTGCTATTTTTAGCAGTTTACTAAAAATAATCTCAGTTTTACGGATTAGGGTTTTGGTATCTACAGAATATGTAAAAACATTGTATATATTGTATAGTGAATGGTGAAATTCAATATAATGAATATAAGAAAGGTTTTGCCAGTTGAGGGTTTTCGGTATAAAATCTCTATGTACTCTGTGTATGAGCCATTGATTGAATTCTTGTGTACTCTATGTAAAATCTCTATGTACTTCAACCCTTATTTGAAAAGGTGCAGAAGAAGGAAGACGAGGCTTAACAAGATCATTGCAATCAAAGGAAACCATCCTAGGGTTTGGAGGGGGTGTGCTCGGAACAAGCGGAATGCCCCCTTGTTCTGAAAGTACAGAACTAGAAATGATAAAAACATAGTCGGTAGACACTTCACTCCCTAGGAGAGGAGTGGGATCATCTGAAGATGGCATCAACATGACCACTTTGTTAGACTCAACACTCTTCAAGAGAAGAGTAGGATCAGCCAAATATTGCAATGGCATGACCACTTTGGTAGACTCGACATTCTCCAAGAGAAGAGTGGGATCAACCGAAGATCGCGATGGCGTGAACACTTTCTAAACCAATGACTGTATAGGATATGAGTCTACATGGTCTAAAGTCACCTCACCCCTCAAAATAGGAGTGGGATCAGTCGATGACTACATCGGCATGACCACTTTCTTAACCAATGGTTGAATAGGCTGAGAGACTACAAGGTCTAAAGGCACCTCACCCCTCAAAAGAGGAGTGGGATCAACCGATGACTACATTGGCATGGCCACTTTCTCAAACAATGGCTGAATAGGCTGAGAGACTACAAGGTCTAAAGGCATCTCACCCCCCAAAAGAGGAGTGGGATCAGCCGATGACTGCCTCAACATGACCACTTTCTCAACCAATGGTTGAATAGACTGTGAGGAAACCTGAGAAGACTCAGAATCAGAAGAGCTTGCAGATAGGGACCACAATATTTGTACCTATGGAATGTCAGGGCACAAATGAGTAAGGTGATCTCCCTTGCAAAGTTTACAAGGGAACTTAGGCTTACGTCCTATTCCTCTAGGTTTCTCAACAGAATCAATGCCCCCAAAATGACTAGCAGTGGATGGCTGGACATCTCCAACATGACTTGCAGAGGTTGGTGATGGATCGATAACATGACTTGCAGAGGCTACAGACCTATTACCAGTATGACTAGAAGGGACTGCACTTTTTCCCCCAGCATGACTTGCAGAGGGTGGGTGCTTTCCCCCAGCATAACTTGCAGAGGATGGGTGCTGGTCTTCAACATGACTTGCAGGGGTTGTCGACGTATCTCAAACATGACTCGCAAAGGTTGGTGATTTCTTCTTCCTATTATTCCTCTTTCTATTTTGTTTATACTTCTGGTTACTAGTAAATGTACTTTCACCAGAGGCGAGAGAAGGAGGAGGAGAAGAATTTGTTGACGAAGAAACATCAACAGGGTGCCCATGCCTTACCGTTCTTAGATGGGAATCCTCAAGAGCATTTGGGACATTTGGAATGGTACCCAACCAAACCGGTAGTTCCACATTCAACCTAGGAATATATAAAGTGGCCATCAAAGGGACACCAACATTTCTGAAGAAGGGAAAAGCACAAGAATCCCCTTGTGAACGGGTTCCTTAGTTGGTATCATCTGAAGCTTTATCCATGAATATCTTATGCACAGGTTCTCCCCTTGCGGGATTGTTCAAGTCCATAAAAGTCTCACACACTGACTCTGAAGAACTAGTGTTATCAAAACAATGCCTATAAAGAGGTGGCTCCATGTTCTTAACCAGAAGACCATAAAGTCCTTGCGACTGCGGAGTGGGTGGTCTACCACCCTAGGTCAGAGACCCAAAGCCACGACTGAATAACTCACTATGGAAAACTAGGGAGAATAGAGCACAAACTAAAAGTTCCTAAAGGAAAAACAAGCAAACGACTAACTAGTTGGAAGAATAGTTACACCAACCAACACTAGAGCAACTTACCATTGCAAGTGCAACTCAAATACGGAAGCACCCTTCGGGTATAATATACAAAGTGTGGCCCAATGTCTATACTAGGTATTGCGGTATACCCCTGTGGTCACCTGTGTAAGTCCCTAAAAGAAAGGAAATTAGGTTTCCAGTGCGTGAACAATCACCAGGCGGGTATAGTCAATAGTCGGGTGGACCGCAATGACAAGGGTATCAAGCACGAAACCTTTTAAGGGTATCGAAAGCAATTTTTCTAGAAGATGATTGATGAACTTAAACGTATTCGAGACCCACGAAGCTCCGTGGAAAATGCAATCAACAAAATCCCAAGACAAGCCCTCTATATCCGTTCCCCACTACACTTGGTCCAACTTTGGAGGGGTTATCTCCACTACATTTCTGCATGCGACCTCATGTTTAGCCCTTGTGTTAGAGGGGGCTCCCAGATAATTTCCATGTTACTGAACTTCTACACTCCTTAGCATAGACTTGTATGTTTGTTTTATAGCCTTGAATAGTTTCGTCTCCAACCTAAATCAAGGCTCTAGCCTAATCTAGTTGATGGACCCTACAAACATAAATTCTAGTAAATTTTAATTAGCTTTCTTTTTACTGGCTTGATTTACTCAAAAGGGTACAGTAGTGCAACTGATGTTGTTAAGACTCTTGCAGAAAAACGAAATGATAAGAACACTAGCAAAGAAGGATTATCTTTCTTATTTTTTTTTTGAAATGCTTTTAAGATGACAAGAAAACACAACACTATGCTAATTTATTTTTCTTTTTCAAATAACAATGCAAGGTAATGCCAAGAAAGAAAGAGAACTAACAAGCTATTTAATTTTTATATTTTCTTCCAATCAAAGCAGAAGTAACAAAATAAGTTTAAAAAGCTAAAAATAAGTTTAAAAAGCTAAGAAACAGAAGAAATGTTTTAATGAAAAAGAAATTTATGCTGGAGTCCAACCTTGGCTAAAACTACTATGACAAAGACTATAATCAGACAAGAAAATCCCTGAAAAAATGACTCTTGACAAGAAAGAGGATGACTGCCTCTTCAAAAAAATTTCTAGAAAGACACGAGACTGTCACTTCCACAACCACCGTATGTACACGGGCTATCCAAGGGAAGGGTGCATATGCACGTGTTCAGGCCCACTACAAGCCATGTGTGCCTCTGTTTTTCCTCAAAAAATGAATACAAGCAGCTAAGCTTAGGCAGGGAGTACTGGTATTGAAAACCAGAACCCCTTAAAGGTGCAAAAACTTACTTTGACAAAGAAGAGGCAAGAAAATTTAGCAAATCAAAGATAATCCTGAGGTTTTTACTTGACTATGGATTGTTCAATCAGAGACCTAAATGGACCCAGAAGATCCCTAAGATGGATGACTTCTATAGGGGAGAGGATGACTGCCTCTTCCTGAGAAGGATTTCCTGGATTCTCAGACACGCAGCTAGCACTTCATCAGCAGGCGTACATATGCGGGCTGACTAAAGGTAGGGCAGGAGCATACACGGGTTTTCCCACTATAGGGCACTTATGCCTCTTAAGACTCTCAAAAACAAAAAAGAAATAGTCTGGTAAGTAGAGGAAGGAAGACTGGTATTGAGAACCAGAACCCCTAAACACTCAGACTTCTTGGAGAAACTCAAAAAAGGCAGTAAAACCAATTTGAAAATACCCAAAATAAAAAAAATCCCCAAAGAACCCTAGAGAGTCCCCAGTGGAGTCACCAATTTTGATGTGAGTGGTAAATCCCGCTTACGGACGTAGAATGTAAGGGATCTAATCATGCATGCATAAAATGACCATTTAAAGGCCTATACATTTTCTTATTCTCCCGACACAAAACCCCACATTTATGCAATACAAAGGTGCAAACAAGATTAGGTAACTCTACCTTAAATCCTTCGTTTGATGTTGATCCCTTTTCTTTCACTCGCTCCTTGACTGCAATCCACCTCCCAAAGCTGACCTACATTCACACATGGACAAACAGAGAGCTGCAATCATGCATTTCATATACTAATTGTTGGGTTAGATGTGACAATATCATAAAATAAATACACAATTTGAACACATGGTATGGTGGGATGAAAAAAGTATTCCTTTTTGTATTAATATTCACAAGACTAAACTTTACAATATGTGGCTGACACTGCTCCTCGAACCTAGTCTTGGAATCCTCTTCACAATGCACCAACTACTCAACCTCACAATACAATTGTAGGAAATTGGAGCAAACGGGGGATAAATTTGGGCAGAGTTTCTATACTCTTCTTCCTCTTTTTCAAATGGTACCCCTAACTCTTCTTTTATAGGTAGTTATTTGGTTGAATGACTGGCCATAGGCAGTCAAACAGTTTTAGCAATTTCCCGAAACTCTATTTCCCGTCTGCAACTTTCCATTTTTCGTGCTTTTGTCAGTATACGCGTGTTGTGGAAGGCCTGGAAGCATATGGATGTGTGCATACACAGGCTGTAGAAGGCCAGGGTGCATGTGGCTCAAAAAGAAGGCTTTTTAGAATATCTTGGCTCAAGAAAATGGAAACTAGTAGGGCCAGAGGCTAGGTATGCAGGTTGGGTGCAAATTAGGTTTATAACACAGAGTAGATAGGATGATTGTTTGGTTGGGTCTTGCTACTCACCATGTACTTGAGTAGCACCTCTCTGTACAGTCTTCTTTCTTGGCCAAAAATAGGGATGGTGTCATAATACATATCCATCTATAGGGTTCCCTTTAATTTCACAACCCATGATATGGATAACAATATGCCCAATTTAGGGGAGATGTCGACCACCACCACGTCCATAACTAGATTCTTAGACAAAATTTGAGATAACGACATGAAAAAATATTTTATCAAACCCAAACATTTCATATTCCTTGAATCAAAGGAGAAAATATCCGTATAGGGGGCATGGTGACATCCAAACCTAACTCGTCCATCACCACATTTGGCATGAGATTGTGAAACGCACTAGAATCCAACATGGTGTTATGCAAAATCATGTCATGGATTTTGAGGCTGACATAGAAAGAGGGAACGTCCTTAGTGTCCCCAATCTCTTCTATGCACAGACTAAATAAAATGATAGGGTGGTATTCCTGTACGTTAAGGGTATCAGAAGCCTCTTCCATCTTCAACATTTTAATGATATGATCCGGATAATCTCCCTTATTTATGAGCTCGTTAAAAGGGACATAGATTTTCATTTTGTCCATTTCATTCTCAAAGTTAAAGGGGGGAGGATCTTTATCTATCTCGTGGATGCCCATCTCCTTACTCTCCTCTGGCGCTTTCTTTAAATCCAACTACTTTGACTTTCATTTCTCCATCATGTCCCTTGTTGGATTATCTTTCTTTGGTTAGATTGCAGAAGGAGATTTCTCTTGAGGTTCTTTTGTGGGATTCATTTGCTGAGGCTCTGCGGACATGTTTCTACTCCTGAGGTTGTATTGGTTTTGAAACAACATGATGGAATTTCTATATCCTTTCTTGAATTACTATGTTTATGAAGACATTGTGTCCTCATTCTCCAACATAATACCAACATTCACATCCATGAATTGATCGTGTTATCCCTTCGTAAAAAACACATGCGTGTCTGAGTCATCACAACAATGCATATGATCTTGGATCATCTGATCAAAATATTCATTCGCACAATTGTTTTGGAATGGAGGTCTTATTTTTTGATCACCCTGCTCTCTCTAGTCCCTTTGCTTGATCTACGAGACCATAGCCCTTCTAAATTTTTGATTTCTGGGATGGAAATCATTTTTCTCTCAGGCAGTGGGATTGTTCTCCATGGACATCGTTGCCATAAGCTTCTACATAGTCTTCATCCTCAAGTCAAAATTTTCATCTGACGATCGAGACATATAGGGATGCACATCTATTTGGGGTTTATTTCCATTTCTATTGAAGTTTTGTTTGGTCTTTCCTGACACCATCATATTTACGTAGACTTTGATTGCGTGGCTCATCATAGCGCCTAAAGTAATAGATCATCTTTCTCTTAGCAGCAAGGAGAAATCGTTGTCAAAGGAGTCGGTGTATAGAATATGTGCAGCTCCGGAAGGCAGTTGAATTTCTATGGGGATTGAGTTGTAGACCTTCATGAATCAGGTCGATAAATCTTGCACTGTTTCCTATGGTTCTCTCTTCATGTTGTTTTATTGCATTAGTAGTTGCAGAGGATTCTCTTTGTCTCCCCATCTAGCAAGAAACGATGTTTCAAATGCTACGAAATCGTGGATGCTTATTTATATAAGGGACTTAAACCACTTCCTAACCTCCCCTTAAATACTTTGCATGGAAAATCTCATTTTAACATCCTCAAGATCGACCTCTTCTAGATCAACAAAATCATTGAACCAATCCAAGTTCTTTCGGGAAGAGGTGTTTCCTTCGGCATCATATAGCTTGATCCTTTGATTATAGTTCTGGGACAAATCATGTTGTTGGGATGGTAGGGAAATAGGGGAGAATCAGGCAGCCATTTCTCTAGGAGGGTTTGGAATTGACGAAATTTAATGAGTGGGTATTACAACATCTCACGTGATTTTATTTGGTATCAAATACTGAAACCTCTTCTCATCGAAGACTATCTCATCTAAGAAATATTTTGATTTAGACCTAAAAAGGGTTTGTTCGAATAGTGTATCAAAATCAAGGTCGTCGATTCTTTGTACACCGTATTTGGGTAAGGATAAGTTTTTTTCCAAGAAATAGAGCGGGTCTAGCACCTATTCCTTTTCTCAACGATTTTTTTTTTTGCGATAAGACATGACTGCTATAGGGTCCGGATCAGGATTGGCTCTAGTATAAACTGCCTTTGGAGACGATATTTTTGAGTCATACTACTCTATGCTACTGGTCTCATTCAGTGGAGTCGTGAGGGTAAAGGTTTCAACCAATATAGATGTTTGGCCCATTGTTACTCTTAGGGGTCAAAACTATATCTTTAGTCACTACCCCATGGAAAGTTTTATTCAATTCCGTCCCCGACAACGGTGCCAAAATGTTATATCTCTGTAAATTCATTTGGATGAGAAAATGAATGACAGAGGTAACCTACAAACCAACTTTAATTCCAAAAAATAACCTTTCCAACCTAGATAGGGCTTTGTCTGAGACTTAGTCTCTAAACAGATAATGGTTTTCAATTGTCGGCTAGGTTTATTGTGTTCGTGTGGTATTTCTGGTTCTGTTGGCAAGGGAATACAAAAACTTGGGCCATGGAGTCAAATTCCAGAAAGTGAGAGAAATAAATTACTTGGTGACTAAAACTTGAGAGGATAAAGGCTAAGCAAGAGATGGTCTTTCATTTCAAATTCATTGTGTGTGGAGAGAGAAAAATACATAAAGAAACTCAGAGAACCATTGGAGATGAATTCTGAATTACTTAGAAGAAAACACACGAATTTAAAGGGTGAAGTCTAAAGAACCACGTGATGAATTCTATACTTATAAAACATCCTGATTTAAATAGAATACACACATGGATATACATAAAAAAAGAAACACGTACATAAGAGAGATCAAAATACATCAAACCACCACCATTAGAAACTTTTCATCAAAGTCTCAGGATGTTTGCATTATATTTCAATCGGGTTCGAAAGTTACATTCGACAATTACTGTCTCTACAACTTTGCTAACCAACCCGACTTACATTGAAAAGATGAAATATATAGAAAATGATGTGCCTCTTGGGCTTCCATGCCCTCAAATGCTACTCCTAGAAATTCGACTCTGGTTATTCTCTGCCAGATGATATTTTGAATGGAACTTACTAAAAATAAAAACTCAACTGTACCCAATCATGTCATAACCGACGTATTTACCATGATGGTTCAACCATCAGCAAGATTCCATCAATAAGAGGTGATGTGTTAGAGCTTCTCCTTTGAAGGGTCATCTGGATGATCTAGCACTTTGTCAAACTTCTACCACCCAGTGTAACGAGCTTTTTTTGATGTCGCACGATCATTGGCTGTGGTATGCATATGGCGGGTAACTATGGACTGTCACTCATGTTTCCCAAATGGAAACAATGGTCAAGAGACTACACATTTTCTTCAAAATTGTTGTGTGTTCAACCTACACCTGTCCTTCTCGACATGTGAGTTTTGAGCATCTACGCAATGTATATCCACTGCGTGGATACGCATCAGATTCCATACTTATCGACAAGAAATAGGGCATGGGGAGAGAGGAATTTTGTGCCACATTCAAAAAGAAAAAATGATGTCCGGTATATTATGTTTCTAGACTTA
>JASDQU010439870.1:35060-67918 GCA_032191745.1 Picea mariana | reverse complement strand
GACATTATCTATCCCTCGTATAGCTGAATTATCGTGTCTTGTGCTTCTCTGAGCTACCTCTTAAGACAATTCACTTTCCCTTCTTGGCTCTACGAAGCTGATGTCTTGAAAGTCCTTTCTTCTCACTGATTTCTAAACTCCCTATTATCCTGGTACAACTCAACAATAACAAGTTGTGCTTTCTTTAGCTATTGCGACAAGTGTCGAACATCCATGCTTTTAGTTCCCAATCTTCTTTGTCTGTTGCAAATTCCCCATCTGGAACCTTGGAAAGGTTCTAGCCTAACAACGTGCATGAGTAAATTCTCAACAAACGATTGGGCGCGTGGTTCGTTTGGACCTTGGGCCCACCCAGGCTCCTTGTTCTTCATTGGCCTACCTCTTTTCTGAGGTATTGATTGTTGGGGAGATGATACTTCCACTATATTTCATTTTCCTACATTCCCTTCTATTCCCGCCTCCATGCTATGAGATGTTGCTTCTCCCGTGGGTAGAGGGGGATCTCATTTTGGGTCCCTAGCTATGTCAAATGAAAGAATAAATGAATCTGAGTCCTTTCCCAATCACCTCAGTTCCTCAACTATAAACAATTTGATTAGTGAGATGTGGGATAAGTTCTTCTTTGGCTGGTTTGCTTCGGCTTCGACATTGTTCTCCATTCCACCTAGACTTTGGTGCAAGAAGAAATATAAGTTCAACGACCTCTTTCCTGTGAAATGCATCAACAATTTGATGTGATGTGGGTGTATTTTGTCGGAATTTCTTTCACAGGTGAAATACTTTCTAATCACCTTCAAGAGTTTCTAAAAGTCTCTTGTAGATACAAACTTAGAACACCTATTCTGATCTTCCAGTTAAGGAAATTAGATTTGATGAATTCTTTGTAGCATAGCACATTCAAAGGCATGCCCTTTGACCATCTCTCACTGCGTGAAGGGATTTCCATCATGGATGACAGAGTTTCCTTCATCACCCAAAATTTGATTTCTACAATAACTACGTGGAACCCATCAAATGTGAGCGTGAAATGTTCCTCTAGTTTCACATTGTATCCTTGGATTTTCTTGCAATAATGCATGCATCTGACCTATTTGAAATATGCCCTAACATTTGGATCTTCGTTGATCAATGCCAAATCTTGAGGCTAGGGCCTCATGGTTCTTCCACTTCATTCCCTCTTCCTTATGTTTTGGGATGTCATCATGGTTAAATGCATGTTTGTTCTATGCACGTGGTAGTGAACATGACACCCTTTTAGCAAGACAAATGGATAATGATATTCTTAGCCCAGACCTGTCAGACGGGCAGTAGAAGAACTTTGCATGATAAGCATAAATGAATTTAGAAATTCACTGCGTAGACCCCAGGCGCCACAAATACTCTCGGTGCAAGAACGGGTCGATGTTGTGACAATGATGATGACATGCTCATCGCAGTGGGGGAGCGTGAAAGAGAACTTGGGCGTGACAAAAAACTTTGAGGATGAGGGGATGAATGTGAGAGTATTTGTTTCCCGACAGACTATCTTGTGACCAACTCTGACATGATCTGAACCATGATTTAAGAAAGAAAAAATGCAACAATCTTGACTGACTCGGTTTGCAACATAGTTGATGGCAATCAACTTTTCTGCAGCGAGAAAACTTGGGGCTTGCAGGAAAAATTACAGACCACGCATAAAAGTGTATGGTAAATGAAATACATGCATAATGACTAGCATTTATAACTGAATGGGTGAGGGATGGAATCATGTCAGAGGAAATTGAATCCATGGTGACGATAAGTTTTGACGCAGGCTTAATATTTGCGCAACACACTCATGCGATGGGCACACTCCAAAGTGTGTAAAGTACAGATTATAAGAGCTGCAGAGTATACATGATATGAGCACCGTGATTTCTTATCCCTTCTAACTTCATAATGAGGTGATGATGGTCATTATATATGTTGACCTGACCCTTACTCTAACAAATTTCCTCAACCTTTGGCACGTAAAACCCCTCTTTCTGATAGGTGTTATAACCCTAATTTTCACCAGATATGATTACCTGGCATCAGACCATCTCATTTTACATATTTTTCCAAGCCACTATTGAACAACTCTTCTTAAAAACACCCTTTTTTAAGGCACACGTGCCCTGCTCCACTACTACATGTGTGTATACACTCGCTATCCCACTATAGCCTGCGTATACCTACAAAAGCATGGAAAATGGAAAGTTGCAGATGAAACTCACAGTTTTGGGTAATTTACCTAAACCATTTGACCACCCATAGCCAGTCACTCGACCAAATACCTAGCCCTTTCTAGCCTATAAAATAAGGGGTAGGGGTCCCATTTGAAAGGAGGAAAATACTTGTAAAGAAACTCTACCTGATTTCGCATTCCCTTTGTCCCAACCTTTTGCAACTAGTGTTTGAAGAGAAGCATATACAAAAGTAGTTGGAGCACAGTTGAAGAGGAGCCTAGGATCAGATTCGAGGAGTAGTGGGCGATCTCACTATTGTAAGGTTACTCTTGTGAGATTAATAAGAGAAGTACTTTTCCCGTCCCGCCATATGAGATTGTCAATATTTAAATTTGATTATATCTTGATAGAATCTCTAACCCATTATTTCATAGATCTATGCATGTTAAGAGTTATTTGTTTGTTTATTTGTGAATGTAGGTCAGCTTTGGGAGGATATTTGCAGTCAAGGAGAAACTGAACGTTAAAGGATTGACATCAAACATAGAAACTAAGGTACAATAACTTGATCTTTTTAACATTGTATTTTCATATGAATAATGGGGTTTATGATTGGGATGTTGGTAAGAAGTAGGAGACTTTAGGTCATTTTATGCATGCATTACAGAACCCTTAATGCTAGTTCGTAGGGGGATTTCCCACCCATAACAGAATTGGCGAACGTACTGGGGAGATATCTAGGGTTCCTGGGGATACTTTTTGGGTATTTTAAATTGGTTTTATTACCTTTTTTCTGAGTTTCTGCAAAAGTATGAGCTAGTAGGGATTCTGGTCTTCCATACCAGTACTCCCTGCTTTCTTCGCTTGGCTATTTTTCCTTTTCTGGGAAGCTACAAAGCCATACATAACCTATATAATCCCTGCACATGTATACATACGCCCTAAATTCACCCAGCCCACGTACATACGCTGGCTACTGAAGGATCAGTAGCGTTTCTAAGTCCAGAAAACTTCTTTTTGAAGAGAGGCAATCATCCTCTTCCCTGTCAGAAGTGATCCTTCTCAGGGATTTTCGGGATCTAGTTATGGGTCTCTATTGTTGCAGTCTATAGCCTATGTATAACCTCATATTATATTTTATTTCTCAATCTTCCTTGCATCTTTTTCTGTCAAGAGTAAGTTTTTGTACCTTTAAGGGGTTCTAGTTTTCAATACTAGTACTCCCTGCCTGAGCTTAGCTCCTTGTATTTCTTCTTTTGAGGAGAAACAGAGGCACACACGGCCTATAGTGGGCCTAAACGTGTGCATATGTGTCCTGTCTTTGGGCAGCCCACGTGCATATGCTGGTTGTTGAAGTGATAGTCATGTGTCTGTCTAGAAAATTTTGAGGAGGCAGTCATCCTCTTCCCTGTCAAGATTCACTTCCCAGGTTTTTTTCCTTGTTTCATTATGGTCTCTGTCATAGCAGTTTTAGCCTAGTTTGGATTCTAGCATAGCTTTCTTTTTCATTGAAATATTTGTTCTATTTTTCTTTGCTAGGTTTTTAGATGAGATAGTGAGTCAGTCTGATTTGCCTTTTTGGTTGTCAGTAAATCCCCGTGGTTTGTGGTTGGCCAAAAGTCCTTTTTGGCCTTGTCTTGTCTTTAGTTTTAATTTTTTTTCACCCTTTTTTTCTTCAGAAAAGGAGAAGACATACAGTTCTAAATTTTCTTGTTTTTGAAGCATAATAAAAGAAAAGAGAAGCTAGATTTTAAGTAGTTGGTTGTTTGCATTAATCATCAGGAAAAATATTGTTTTCGTAAGTTCTTGGCTATTGACTTAGGACAATAAGTAGCTCATGGTCGAGTGAAAGCTTCTTTTGAGTTTTCTATTAAAAGATATTAGGAAAAAAAAAGTTTGAAAACTTGGTTAAAGAGTTTGAAGTTGCAAATCTTTATTTTTGAAGAAGTACTTTGTTTTCAGACATTGCATGTTCTTTCCTTTTTGTTGCTCAAAAACATCACTGGTTTCATTTTCATCTACTATGACTTAAAAAATAGCCACTGAAATTAACAATTAATTAAAATCGACTAGACTTTATGTTTGTAGGGTCCGTCAACTAGTCTAGGCTAGAGCCTTGATTTAGGATTGGAGAGGAAACTCTTCAAGGATGCTAAAACAAACAAAAGATTTTGTGCTAGGGAGTGTCAAAATTCTAGTATCGTGAAATTTATCCAGGACCCCCCTCTAACACAAGGTCTAAACATGAGGTCGCGTAAGGAAAGGTAGCAGAGATAAACCCTCGAAATCCGGACCAAGCATAGTGGGGAATGCATATAGAGGGCTTGTCTTGGCATTCCATTGATTGCATTTGCCATGGAGCTTCGTGGGTCTCAAATCCATTCCAGGTCCTCAGTTGTATTCCAAAACACTTTATTTTGACACCCTTGATAGTTTTTGGGCTTGATACCCTGCTCATTGCAGTCCACCCGACTGGTGACTGTTTGCGTGCTAGAAACCTAGTTGCCTATCTTTCTAGTGACTTACACAGGTGACTGTGGGGGTATACCGTGATACCTAGGATAGGCATCAGGCCACTCTTCTTAGAGTATACCCAGAGGGTGATTCTGTATTCGAGTTTCACTTGCACCGATAAGTTTCTCTAGTGTTGGTTGTTATAACTGTTCTTCCAACTAGCTAGTGACTACTTGTTTTATCTCATAGGTACTTTTTTCTAGTGCGTGCTGGTTTTAAAATGATTATAGATTTCCCTAGTGTGTCTTTGATCTTATCACATAGTGGAGGATTAGGAGTTCCATCGATTGCGAAGGATTTTGGGCCTGCCGCCAGTTGACCTCGAACCCCCCCACCCCCCACCAGTAAGGAGAAAATTAGACCAGCAAGGGTATTTTGAGACAACCATGTTATAGGAAATTTGATTCTGGAGGAACAAATCATTTCTGACCTTGGATCAGAATCTCTTGGTCCGTATAAACCTCCCATCATTGATCTATTGGTGCCCATCATCGTACATGTTCTACCTTGCAAGCGTTAGGTACTGTCACAAGCAACAATGGAAGAAAACACTGCTACTTCCTCAGGGAATACTCAAATTTCCTTCACGACTGTCACTATGGGGGGTGTTGCACCTCCTAACCAACAGTCATATGTCCGGGCCACTATGGTTTCAACTGCTTCTACATTGGGCAGCAGTCTGATTCTGTCTATGGCGGTAGTCACTTCTCTATTTACCTACAATGCCACATACCCTCCGTTCTCATATGGGATGCCTGGCTTCGGTACGAGGACATTACTCTCCTCCTCCACTCTACAGACTTTAGTTCTAGGGGCAGGGAGTTCCAAGGCTCCTCTGCAAGGATCTATGGGGGCACTTCAACTCCCTTTATCGATTTCCCTTACGGCGAGGGTCATATACCCCCTTCGTCCCCCTCGCTCAACAATGTTCCTCAACACTCTGTCGGGCCTAACATAAACTTATTTGGAGCAGGTAGTCAAGCACTCCCTCCTTATAACATGATGGTTGGTTCGACACCTTTCTCTTTCTTCAATGCATTTGGTAACAATTCTTTCTCATCAATTGCCGTCTTGGCCGGGGGAAACCATGGTTCTGGACAACCACATCCTGTACAGGGTACTATCCCTGCACAGGGGGAACACTTAGGAATTCCTTCCTCAAAAGGACCTTGGAATCTATGGCAAGGACCATTCCCCTTTCCACGGATGCTGATCGGGGGCAACCCCTTCCATACCTAGTGGAACCCTGGGCAAGGCCCAATGCCTATGCCCATCGGACTGGGGGAAACCCCTCCCAACATCCTTGGAATGCGATGCAAGATCAACCATTTATGTCCTATTATGGCAACCATTCGATGATGTCTCAACAAGTGCACAATCCATACACCGATCACAACCATGGTTATTACTAGAGCCCTAACAACAACCTAACTTCTCCTGGAAACCTAGTGCCAGTGAAACTCCAGGCTCCTTTTTCCCTGGCTACAATCCACAACCCAAACTACCATTTCTGGAAACCCTGCACTTGCCAGATTTGACAAGGCTCTTAAATGACCCCATCTGTCATGATCCGAGTTGGCCTCTTATGCCAACCAAGTTTCTTTCAGACATTCCAAATTTCGAGGCCAAGCCTAATGAATATCCTGGCGATCATGTGACTACTTTCCACTTATGGTGCTCATCCAACTCGTTAAGAGATGACTCTGTTCAGTTGCTATTGTTTCAATGCACTCTCATAGGGAGTGCTACAAAATGGTACATCAAGCTCAACCGCTCATGATACTCTTCCTTCAGTGAATTGGTAATGGATTTCTTAAACCATTTCCAATTACCTATGAGATAAGACGCCGGCACTGGATAGCTGGCCAATTTCAAGCAGACAAAAGTGGACCATATCTCAGATCACATTCGACAATGGAGATGCCAAAAGAGTGTAATAAAAGTTCTAGTCCCACCAACATTCCTACTAGAGTGGTTCCTTAAGTCTTTGGTACCACAGTTATCTAAATACGTCACAACATCCATAGTGTTTTCTGAGGAAGGCACGATAATGAGAGCTCAACAGCTAGATATAATGTACTCTCAGTCTATTTTACTCTATGATATTTCACCAGATGCGCCGAGGTCAATCCTTGACAAAACCAGACAAAGGTCTGGACCACATGTTGATGGAATTATTGGTTCAGCACAAACAAAGCCCATTAATCCATTGTCAAATCAATTGCAATAATTGTCAATACAACAAACAACAACCAACCGGACCATGGGTTAGGTTGTTCCCCTACCCAAAATTCAGATGTACACAGTGTGAAAAGGACAAACCCAAAGGCCACCTAGTAGCTTGATGGAAAGAAGAAACAACGAAAGAATGGTAAGGGGGATAAAAAACCCACTGATAGTGCTGGTGGGGATGACATTGAAAAGAAGAATTCAAAGTATCCTTGTAATATTTTCAAGGAATACCACCTGACCCATCAGTGCCCTCAACTTACGGAGGCCCAAAATTTATTGGCACAACAACATCCTATCGTGTTAACAAACCCTTTTCCACATGGGAAAAATATAACTCAAGCCTCCTTGAGCACGGAAGGGGGAAGTCAAGGACCCCCTCCATCTTCGAGTAATCCTTCATCCACAATTGTGTATATGATGAAAGGTGATGCCTAGATATCGACTAGATCACATGATTACAGAAATCCAAGCACCTTTGAGAAGGGTAAAGAAGCCAAAAACCCACCACTTCCTCTCTAGTTTGAGAATACGTTGGGCGAAACAATGAAACACATCCCAAAAGGTGCGTTCAAGAAAGATTCTCACAACCCAAATGCAAGGGCTGCCCATAACTACTTTGTGGTGGAGGATTCATCACAAACCCCTTGTGCGATGTCTGCTTTGGAAGTCCTCTAGAGTTTCCCTTCCCAGAGAAATGCTTTGTTAGCTACCCTAGGATCTTCTGAGACTTGTAATCCACGAACGATCATGCTTGATACAACTGACTTAAAACCTTGTCTTCCGTAGTGGCTTACACCAAGAAAAATTTTACACGAAATATTTTTCGTACAGTGGTGGATGAGGATGCCTCGACATGCATGATGTCTTTGGTGTCTTGGAAGGCCATAGGCCAACCCGTTTTGTCTCCATCACCTACTCTTCTTACAACCTTTGACGGTTGTTCTTTTCGACCACATGGGATCATTCCCTCTTTCCCCATGCAGTTAGGGGGAAAAACCATGTGCGTCAAAGTTGAAGTGGTCGATGCGTCTCTCGACTATAATATTTTGTTAGGAAGGATTTGGACCTATGCCATGCAAGAAGTGGTCGCGACAGTTTTCTGGGTCTTGTTGTTTCCACATGAAGGTCGGATCGTGTCCATTGATCAATTATCCTTCTCTCAACCTGACCCTTCATCGGGAGTCTCCACAGTCTCGATGATTGATAACCCTCAACCCGACATCGCCAACATAGGGGTTGGTTTGTGCCCACCTTTGATGGGTGCTTTCAATTACCCACCTTCGACCAATAATGTCCATTACATGATGGCTGTCCTCGACTATCCTCGAGCTTAAATTTTTCAAATCTTGTCATTTCGTATGATGTACTTTAACGATCCATGGACTCTTCCTTCCCCATCAACTAAGATGGAAGGGACAGAGCACCATGGAATGGCCATGCCTTTGTCTATGACATAAGTTTCATACTCAATCATTCAGCGAGCTTATGCTGACCTCGATCCGACTCTCGCACAAGAGTTAGATCCGATGCTCGAGCCTATTTGGTCTCAAGGTTCCCTTTCTGATACAGATTCTTTACACTTGGTCTTGCCTTCAGACGAGGCAATTATTTAGGCAATGAATAGTCCGGACAAACCCTGGGATGATCTTCATCATAGATCCTACTTTCTCCCAGAGTTAAGATGAATTGAAGAAGGTGAATTCACTCTAACTATGAATGGAGATAACGATTGTCCTATCAATCCTTTGGCAACGCACGCTATTTACGCTGAAGGAAATATGGCAACAATAGCTTAAACGATACCTATTGACATCTCTAGAACCCCTGGCATCATGGAGAATATCTTCGTCGGAGCAGATTGGTCCCCCGAGGAGATTCAAATCTACACAGATTTATTTAAAGAATTTCGCGATGTGTTTTTCTGGTCTTATGAGGAAATGCTAGGCATAGATCCAAGAATCATCGAACATGAAATCACGACTTATCCTAATGTCAATCCGGTTCGACAAAATATTCGTCCGGTCAATCCTAAGAAAGAAACAACTATCAAGGCTGAAGTAGAGAAACTACTTAAAGCTGGTTTCATCTACCTCGTCCAATTGACTCAATGGGTGTCGAATCCTGTGCCAGTCAATAAAAAATAGGGTATGATTCATGTATGTACGAACTCCCATGATCTAAATAAGGCCTGCCAAAAAGATAATTTCCCCACACCATTTATTGACCAAATAGTCGATGAATGCGCAGGTTGTGAGGCTTTTTCATTCATGGATGTTTTTTTGGGATATAATCAGATACAAATCAAACCCGAAGACCAACACAAAACCACTTTCATTTGTCTGTGGGGTACATTCGCTTATCAGAAGATTCCTTTTGGTTTGAAAAATGTTGGAGCTACGTTTTAGCGAGCCATGTCTTTTGATTTCCATGACCTCAAACCAATTATATAGAACGTCACCAATTATACAATTACACAATTATACAATAGATTTCACCACAATGAAAAAGATAACATAAAAAATGACATGGAAATCCCCCTACAATAACATCATGAAAATGACATGGAAATCCCCCTACGTTGCCTGACGTCACCAATTATACAATAGATTTCACCACTCCCTTAGTCAAAAACATATGTTGATTTAATAGCCTTGGAGAATTTTACTCATAAAATCTTATTCCAAGGCTCTAAATCCTAAGCTAGTTTGTGCACCCTAGAAAAAAATTCATTTCTAATCAATTTTAAGTTATCAATGTTTCTTTTAGTGGCCTTTCTTACTCAAAAAAGGTGTATCTATGAAACTAATTATGTTATGACTCAGCAAGTAAAATAAATGAATATGAATAAAATGCAAAGTCCTAACTTCAATTCCCAATAAATGATAAGATTTTCAAATGCAATTTTCAATTTAGTTCTGCAATTCCAAATAAGATGCAATATTTCTATACATGTGCTAAGATCAATGATAAGGACCCAAAAGATGAAATGCCAAAAATGAAAAATGCCTAATATTTTTGTATTTTCAATATAAAAGAATGAAAATGCAAGGATTGAAGAACATCTTGATATACAGATTCGACTGTATGTAAACAGAGAAAAAATAGGTAGGATATCAAGAAGCAAACACCCAACCCAATATGCAAGGACAATCAATGAAAAGGATGATGAGAAAGGCACTGCCCAAAAATTCAATGAAAGAAAGGTTTCCTATCATTCCTTAGGCACTTAGTAGCCATAACAGAGACCCAATAAGACTCAACAAACATCACAACTTACCCAACAACCATCAAACTTAGAAACCAAACAAAAAAGGATGATGTATGTGACTGTTCAGGAGAAAACCATGTATATACACCTAATGCAGAAGGAAGACATGCATATGTACGTGATTGTTAGGAAAAAACCTACGTATATGTGTTAAAACACTTCCAAGATAAGGATAATGCCAAGAAACTTAGACTCAAAATGAACAAAGGCTATCAAGAAATCAGATGACAAGAAACTCAATATAAACGAGAGAAATCAAAGGAGAAAAACACTGCAAACCCTGAAAATAATATTTTGTCCCCAGTATGGTCACCAATTATGTTACAAGGAAAATCTCTCTATGGCTAGGGGTAAACCACAATAGATGGAAATGACTGCATAAATCAACTCCAATATCATATATGCTATATAATAAAATATGCTAACGAGACAAGATAAAGAGTCTACCTCATCCAGACGTTTGATAAAGTCCACCGTTGAGCACTTGGATCAAAGCAATACACCTGCAAATTGTCCTCAACAACCAAGAAACGTAAGCATATGGTGATAATATATAAGGTTAGCACATTCAATAGCATAATCCATCAACATTCATAACAAATATTCCCATTGAATAACAATTCAAATATTTTCAAGATATTAATTGGATGAGAAAAGAGTATTTCTATTAAAATGTAATCAACAAAAGTGAATGAATTACAAACTTCCATGTCGACATAGTTTAGAACCGATAAACGAAGTCCCTTCCAGCTGGGCCTCCACCACTTCAATCCTCCACCAAAGCCAAGCTCATATAAGAGAGACAATGAGGTTCTCAATCAAGTAGGGAAGAGATTGGGGGCTGAACAATGTGTTCAAACTTAAAAGGACAAAGGGATGCAGGCTCAATATGAAGTGAATGATTTCTCTAGAGTAACTTTTCTCTCAATGTTGAATTATTATTCTCTTTTCCATATCTTGGATATGACCCCTTTATATCCTTCAAGTGGAACTGAAGGGTTGATTCAGAATGTTTCCAGTATATGGAATGTCAAGGATCATGGATCCCATGACGCGACATGGAAACCTGACACTATTTTTTAATTTTGGGCACAAAACCAGATGTACGCGGGTTGTAGTGGTGCAACCTATTTACATGCATGTTTTCTAGTAGTTAGGGCGCGTACATGTGGACACATATTTTTTTTTATCTCTAGGATTTGCAAAAAGGGACTTCAAGTCTGCATAGGGAAATGGAAAAAGGCCTTCTGAGAAAATTTTCATAAGGTGAGGCAAATCTTGCTATAACCGGAGTGTGATGTGTGTGATATCAAGTGTAATATTGGAGATTTCTGAAGAATAAATAAGAAAATCCCTTCCCGTGGATGTTGCCCCACATTGGGGTTTTACCACATATATCTGGTGTACTTTTTTTCTCTTTTCTCTTTCTAATTATGATTAAATGTTGTTTTTATATGTATAGGATGATAGTATATTAAGGTTCTTATGTGTAATATTATTGTATGTTTATTCATATTTACCAATATTATAACAAACCTAAAAAAATATACTTTATTCTCCACATTTAGGTCAACGAAGTATGAAGGATCACTTGTTATCTTGCAAAATAGATTGGTTGTTTACATGTAGCACCCTTATGACCTATATAATGAGTTAATCAAAATACTATGGACCAGTCCAACATTTTTGTTGACTCCGTTGAATACCTATTTGAGTTCTCCCTATACGAAATACCACAACCCTTAGATCAGATACCTCTAACCCCTCTAGGTTCATCTCCTCCTTCTTATAACAAGAATACTATAGGGAATTAAAATATGGATGGTAGCTAGAACCATGCACCTACATGGATGGCACAAGGGGATTTAAACCTACCAGGAATCCTACATGAATTTCCTAAAGACCCTAAGAGGTAGTTACCTATATTTGATTCTAACAAGTCATGTAATCCAGAAGACCATATAAAACATGTCTACCTCATAGTTAAACTCTTGAATGTTGAACATCAATATGTAGTTTGTAGACTTTATCCATTCACCTTTGAAAATAAAGCACCACATGGTACTACAATTTTCCTATTGGATCCATTAGAAGTTGGGATACTTTTGAGAGGGATTTACTTAAGACATTTGGGGAAGATAAAACCCTTACAACCCTTATTAGAGAATTTATTTCCATCAAAATGTAAAATAAGGAGAAGATAAAATACTTTAATCAATCCTTCAATACCATTCTCAATAAATTTAATGTATATTCTCAACTTGTTAAAGCCTTGAATATCATATCTTATAGTTATGGTCTACACCCTTCTATATCCATGTTTTTTAAAAAGGCTGGCAAAGAAACTCTAGCATAAAATTTTGTGGAAGAAAATAAAGTAGAAAAGGAAATTTTATCTCTTGGTAGTAATCCTGGAGTAGAATACAATAAAGAAGCTATTATAAAACCTATATTGTTCGCCAGGCCATAAGAGAAAGAACTGATTGATTTATATAGCATGATTAACTTAGTCAAAAAATTATCCAATGAAGTTGTATACTTGAAGAAAAATTATGGTGAAGGGTCATCTCATCATAAACCCTTTTGACCTTTTCAATAGAAATCAAATAACGAGGACAAACCACCTGAAGCTTGGAATCTTAATCTTAACCTAGATGAGTTTGGCATGGACAATTTTTGTTCTTACTAGAAAAATAATCACTCTAAGAAAAATTTTCTCCAATGGATAAACTCCATGACCTTGGTTATTAACAAATCATTGCAACAACAATCCAGTGTTGATTGCAAACCCTGAGAAATAACAACCAAAGAAGAAATTGAAGAAGGGCATAACACTGAATAATATTCCTTATTCCTATGGGATTGGCCACTAGACTATGACGATGAGACTATTGAGGAAATATCATTGGGGGTTTCAAAAGACACTAAAACAACCACAAAAATTTACAATATAAGAATTAAGGGGCCTTCAACCGACACTACTCTCCCTATTGAATTTGTTTCTATTCCTAGGAAAATGACGCCCCCTATTATAGCTCATAAATAGAACAACTTCTTTAAGACCAAGATTGCACCTAGTACTTCCCAACAAACCAAAATCATGGGTAATTCAATCATGCAATCAATGGACTGAAATTTTATATATAATATGAAGAAGACAAAGAAAAACGTTTCATTATATGACATTTTCAAACTTCCAGAATAGAGAGACCTAATTGTAAACACTTTCAAGATCATTCCCTCTCAACAAAAACTAACAACAACTATGGAGACCAACCCCAAAATATGTCGAACACAAAAAGGAGGAAAACATTGTGCTAAATTCCACCATCAACAGAACCAGCATAGTAACCCACTCTAAATATCAGACTCAACCCTTTCTATTAAGGTTTGAAATTTTCAACTTTAATATGCGTAATTGTTTGGTGGAATCAAGTGATTATTATAATGTCATTCCATACTCTATATGTCAAAATATTCATGATAATAAGCTCTAATTTCTCCTTCCTTATCCTATTGTCACCCTTGTAAATCCTTCAATCCTATCCTAAGTTGTTCTTAAAGGGGGATGTTATAGTATTTATACACTTAGGATTTAGTTAAGATCAACTTGGTCTAATCAATTGGATAAATTTTATATCAAGGTCATGGGAGAATTGAAGGAAATTATGATTAGATTAGCTTTAGATCCTAGATTTTTCCAACTGGTTCACGTTGTAGTTGTAGAGATTTCAAAATCTTTTGGTTTGTTATTGAGAAGGGACTGGTCTAAAAATTTGCAAGTTTACTTCTTAATTGATTGGTCTTACCTATGGATATTGTGTTGGAAAATTTATTTTCATTGATATCAACTTTAGAATAAGTCTAAAATCCTCTAGAATTAATGTGTATAATTGAATAATTCTACAAAGTGGTCCTCTTATGGTGTATGTTTGAACATGGTCCTCATGGAAATATGCTTTGAATAAGTCTAAAAGAATCCCATAGGTGTGGTCATGGAGGCCAAAGTTTATTGAAGAATAATACCATGAAGGACATTAAAAATGCATGAAACACATTCATAGATTTATAGTCCTCGTCATGTTGTTTCCAATGGTAGGTGGTACGTCAGATAGTTCCTAACGATTGAGGATATATTCCCTCTTGAATATGGAAGCCCTAAAGTATGGTTAATAAGCCCATAAATGGTTTTACAATAAGTGACAAGTCGGCCCCCAAATTAAAGAAAAGAAGGTAAATAGTTACAACAAGATATTACAACTTGGTCGTAAAGAAAGTAAAGGTATTACTTAGAAAATTATAAATACACTTCAAGGAGAATTTCATTTGCACAAGCAAGCTCATTGAATATATATAAAGTGATAAAGTGATCTATTGGCGAATATGAGGTAGTGAGTGTAAGCCAGGGAAGGAGTGAAAAAGTGAAGTCTCAGAGCCATAGAGGAGAGAAAATGGTTTCTAAGAAAACCTAATCTAACTGACCCTCGCAGGTCAATCTTAGGGAATCCCACAATGCACCCCTGCAGGATGACTATTCCTCATCACATGAGGCAACGCTAGTTGCATGGGTTAGTACCGCGAGGTTGAGGAAAATTTGAAAAAGATGCTCATCCCTAGATGTTGAAGTTGATAAAGGTTTGAATGTCTATGATCTGATGCACCAGGTCTATTACAAAATCAAATGTATGTTTTTATATGTATTTTGAGGGTTATGTCATGATACATTCTTGAGGCATGTTTTGGAGATTTGGGCATATTCTTTAAGACACATATTGGATGTATGGTATAGGGTTTGAGGAATATCTATTGAGGCATATTGTTGGTACATATCTTGGATATATTAGCATATATATTTGGCACATGGTTAAGCTAAATTTTGGGATAATTGGATAAATGGTTTGAGGCATGTATTGACACATTGTTTGAGATATATCATTGAAGAGTTGACATATTGTTGAGGGATATGGTGGGATGCAAATTTTGAATGTTTTGGCACATGTTTTAGATACATATATTGATGATTTTATGGAACATGTTTGAGGTATATACATTGGTTTTTTCGGTACATGATTGAGGCATGTATTTTATGCCCTTGAATGCATATGTTTGATGTACATATCCTGGATGGTTTGGCACATGATTAAGGAATGCTTTTGGAACATAGTTTTGAGGAGCATATTGAATATTGGGCACATGTTTTGAGATGTACATTGGTATATTTTTGCATGTTATGGTACATATCTTAGTATATAGTTGATGGATGTTATGGTACATGTCTTGGTAAATGGTTCATGGATGTTATTGCACACATATAGTAGCACATGATTGGTGATTTTTGTATATGATCTATATGAGTGGATCTGATTTTAGTTGGTGATGATGTTGATGATCAGATATCAGTGATAGTGATAGATACAATAATAGTGATAGTGATAATGAAATAGATAGTGATAGGGATAGTGACAGGATGGATGACATGTTGATTATCGATGTAGGTTGGATGACAGTTTGATTATAAGTAACAATTTGATTATTAGTGATAGGTAGAATATCAGTGACAATGTTGGTGATAGATTGATTCTACACTTATAATTCATGGTGGAAGGAAGGGGTAAGGAAGGAGGGTTGTATCCTCCTTTCGGTTGGAGCCGAAGAATACATGGATTTGGAGCTACCTTTAGGTTGGATCTTGTAAATCAAGGGGTTGGAGCCTCCTTCTAGTTAAAGATGGAGAATTTATGGAGTTATATATTCCTTTAGGTTGGATCCTATAAGCAGGGGGTTGGAGTCTCCTTCGAATTGGTGATGGAGAATTTGTAAGTTGTTGCTTCTTATTAATGTAAGATTTTGAAATATAAGATATCATTATATGGTTTTCTCCCATTTTGGCTTCCACATAAAAGTATAGTGTATTGTGTATCTTTGGTTATGATGAGAAGCATTATTTATGGTTATATGTTTATAATATATTAAATACAATCATAAGTGAATGGAATCATCGATAAGTTAATGTTGTGATTGAAATTGGTAAAAATTGATCAATACTAATTCACCCCCCCCTTATCAGTATTGGTGAATATTCCAACAATTGGTATCAGAGCAGGTCCTTCAAAATGAGTCTAACCAATGGAAGGTGGATCATGAAGAATGGATGCTCAAAAAATGGAACACCAATGTTTAATGGTCAGGATGGTAAGAAGTATGAGATGTAGAGCACAAGAATGAAAACATTTTTACATGAAAAAGGATATGATGTTGCTACTCAGTCGTTACATGATACATCGCTTCAAAGAAACTGAAGGCTGCAGCCACAAAGGAATTAAAAAGAAACAAAAAAATAACAATGGATTTCATTCTGGAAGGATTACCTGATCCGGTAAAAGACAAAGTTGGACAATGTTCATCAGCCAAAGAAATTTGGGATAAGCTACATAATATCTGTTATAAGGAAAATCCCCTTATCCTAGAGCCAAAGAATTTTGATCAAGACAAAGAAGATACCGAGACAAAAAAAGAAGAAATATGCTCATTATGTCAGACATATCCAGAAGAAGAATATTTTGAAATAGGAATAATGGATATTGAGGCTAAACTAATCAGTTCTTTAAGTGAGATAAATAGAGAAAGGAAGAAAAATAAGTATCTCAAGGAAGAATTGAGCAAGCTAAAGGAGGATTATCAAGGCTCTAACAAAAATTCCAAAGAATCCCACCATATCATCATGAATCTAAAAGCTCAGCTCGAATGAGCCAAAGTGATTTAAGAAACCCTCAAAGATTAGTTGAAAGAGAAACATTGTTTGGAAGATGAAATCGTATCACAAAGGAAGAAAGTATAGACGAGAGAATAAATTCTGACAAGTCACCTTAAGGAAAAATGTGAGGACTTAAACAAGCTTGAAGCACAATTTAATAACCACGAAAGAAGACTTGAAGAAGAAATCATCTCCTTGAAGACCCAACTTGAAGAATAAAAGAGAGCAAAACAAGTTATGAATATAAAAATGATGAAGAAGGAAGAAGATTATGAGAATCTTGAAGAATAAGTTGTTACATTAAGGATTTAATTTGACAGGATGAAAAATAACTTGAAGAACTCTCAAGTACTGGAAGATATTATCTATTGTCAATGGTCACCATTCAATAAAATAAGTATTGAATACACTCGTGAGGCCTTATGTAAATAAGATGAAAATACCAATTCCAACAAGAACATCGAAGAGAAAGGAAGCTCCACATAGTCAAACATGAAAATTGAAAAGAAAAGTTCCATGTTGTTGGAAAACAAGAATGAAGAGAAGGCTAAGAAATATGTAGACATTCTCAAAGGAAGGAATCAAGGTCAACAAGAGTCAAAGAGGAATGAATGCATAAAACACGTATTTCAAATAAGATCTTCTTCCTTTAGGTATCAAAGAATCTTCAATTATTTTGAAGGAAACAACAAAATACAATATCATGATCAACCAAGACATGGATCCATAAGGACTACATCACAAGGAATATAATTCACTCCCAGGTATCAAATATTTTGTTATGGTTATTATTTTACATGTAATAAATTTGGACATAAAGCTATAGATTACAGATATTATGGAAGGAATTTTCAAGAAATAAATGTTTATGTGGCCCCCCTACAACATTGAATGTTCAAAATGCCACAACTATGGACACATAGCTCATGATTGTAGAAGCATGATGTATACCTCCATGAAATAAAACAACGATATCATGAACAAAAAGGTTTAGAGAAAGAAAGTAATAACAAAAAGAGAAAGTGAATGACAAACAAGTAAATGAAGTACTCCCATAAATCATACTCTCAAGATTCACAGTAGTGTGAAATCATGATGAATCTACAGGTAAAGAGGAATATGTCGATGATGACTCCACCTGAGAGTGGATTCATACATATTTCTAAGACATATTTCTTGGAGACATGTAGAAATGAGAATGTTGAAGAAGGGTGATTCTAAGCAATTGTATCCATTACATATTAGACATCTGTATTTTAGGTAGTCTGAAGTGTTTTTTTTCATATTTTGGGAAGAAATATTGAGAGTGGTTTGACGGTAGAAGTGCTCAATGCATCATGACATATTGGTTGATTAAGAAGCATTTTTTAGAACACATCTATGTGTAGGTATGAATAAGTTACCTGGAAGTTATGAAGAATGTCATTGACACACTTTTGAGCATAGATTCATGATTGTATGGAATATTTCAATCATGTAGTCAGGTAGGGACATATTCATTATAGATTGTTGCAGACATGTAGAGATTGATTTGCAAATTGAGGAGAAAGCTTGGGAAGAAGGAATATGTAGTGATCAACTACAACAAAATTGAAGAAGTATTCATAAGAGTAAAGTCTCAAATGGGTCAGCATCGTGTGTAGTAGAGTCATGGATAGTTTTGTGACATATGGAAAAAAATGAATTCATGAGATGTGTTGCAGGTCTAGAAGACAATAATTGACATAAATCAGAGAAAGTATATAAAAGTGGATGAAATCATGATCTCAAAAGTAATTGTATAAAGGAATATGGACTCATTGTAAATCATATGACTCAGAAAAGAATCATATTGATAGGTTGAACCAGCTAGTCACAAGAAGGAAAGAAGTGAAAGGAACAATAACAAAAAGAGAAATCGTCATGAAGATTTAATATTTAAACTGATTAAATAAAGGAACCTTAATATGAATGTTTTTTTTATATATTTTAGTTGTTTACATCATCAATAATCACCAATGTATAAAAATAATCAAAGGAAAGAAACAAAAAAAGAAGGAGAAAGATCATAAGCATGAAGACTGGGAAAGAGATTGTCGAAAGAAGGTATACTGTCAGGGGGAGTTACCGTTTTCCATTGATGTAAAAGGGGGAGAAAAAGAAGAGAATCATAAACACAGGGGGAGCGCACGAGGGTAGGGGGAGAATTTGTCACAAGGGGATCATGATTGATTCCATCAATGTCAAAGGGGGATATTGTTGGAAAATTGATTTTCATTGATATCAACTTTAGAATAACTCTAGAATCCTCTAGAAGTAATGGGTATAATTGAAGAAGTCTCCAAAGTGGTCCCCTTATGGAATATATTTGAGAATGGCCCTCATGGGAATATTCTTTGAAGAAGTCTACAAGAATCCCAGAGGTGTTGTCATGGATATGAAAGTTGATTGAAGAATAAGACCATGAATAACATTGAAAATGCATGTAATACATCCATAGATTGATATTCCTCGTCATGTCATTTCCAATGGTAGGTGGTATGTCATGTAGTTCCTAAAATTTGAGGATATATTCCCTCTTGAATATGGGATCCTTGAAGTATTGTTAAGAATCCCATAAATGGTTGTAACAAGAAGTGACAAGCCGACCCCAAATTAAGGAAAATAAGATAAACAATTACAACAAGATATTACAGGTCAGCCCTAAAGAAAGTCAAGTTGTTACTTAGAAAAGTATAAATATTCTTCAAGGAGCCTATCATCTACATAACAAATATCATTCAATATATATCAAGTGAGAAAGTGATCAATTGGAGGATATGAGGTAGTGAGTCTGAGGTAGTGAAGGAGTGTGAAAGTNCAAAGGAGAGAAAAATGTTTCTGAGAAACCCTAATATAAATGGCCCCCGCATTTCAGGCTTAGGGCGTACCATGAGGCATCCCCATGGGTTGACTGGTGCTCGTCATGTGAGGCATCGCTGGTTGCATGAGTTACACCCACGAGGGTGACGAAGATTTGAGAAAAATGATCATCCATGGATGTTGAAGTTAATAAAGGTCTGAATGTATATGATCTAATGCACCATGTATGATACAGAATCATAGGTATGTTTCTATATGTATTTTTAGGGTTATGTCATGATACATGCTTGAAACATAGTTACCAACTTAACGATAACTCTACAGAGTTCTCATTTTCTCGGGGGTCCAATTTTTTACCCCGTTTTTAAAAATGGTGCTATTGGTATCACTCCCCCTCCGTTGTTAGGTGGATTTTTGATATTTCAAATTTTTCAATCCACAATGTTTCCACATTATTTTTGTAAATGCTTATTTTTCCATCTATTTTAAAAATTTTCTAATTTTTTTTTATTCAACGATGTTTTTAGTCATTTTTTCATGCTTCTTTCAATCTTAAAAATATTTTTTACTGTTTACTTTTTTGAAGTTGTGATTTTTGATATAATTTTGTCTCAATTAATTTATTGTTCGATACTTTTTCAATATAGTGGAAAGCATAATTTTTAACACATTGTTTACCTCTACTTAAATACATAGAAAACAATTGTAGTTAAATAACATTGTTTTTGAATATTTTAGCAAAACAATATACATTTTATAGCCATATATAAGTAAAAACCTATACATTTTGGCACCTATTCCTTTAAAATAGCAAGTCAAATAAAGAATTTTTATGGACATAATTGAACAAAAAAAGTCAAAATTTTATAAAAAAAATAATCATTTCTTTCATATTTTTATACAATTGAAGTAAAAAATGACAACATTTAATAAAAATTTCCAATGTATAGTGATTCACATACAAATAAAATGAAAAAAAAACAATTAAAAGATTCATCACAAAACAACAATAGATACATCTTCATTCTTATTTTAAAATCTGAAAGTCAAAACATTACAGTTATAGCTCATCACAAATTTGCAAAATTGAGCATCGTCTTCAAGGGCATGTTAAAACTAATCAAAAAGATCATATATCCCAAATTAATCATTCTCAACAAAAAGATTATGATCTTCCTCGACGTCATTTCGTGCTTCCATTGTGTTATTTTTTTCTTCCATTGGCTCTTTGATATCCACAAGTTCTCCAAAGTGATCCTTTCCAATAATTCCTCCTAATGGTACTTGAGGTTCCTTTGACATTTTTTCCACCTATGATTCACTAAAATATCCTTTCCTTAAGACAATTTCTTTCATTTCATCTGGAAGAGATGGAATAACATTATTTTTTTGTTGAATAAAACTGCACTACATTGGGTCACTTTCAATGGCTATGCAATTCCTTCCTTTTTGTAAGCAACACGTTGATGTTGTACCAAATCACCAAATAAAAAATAAATAATGAAGTTATATACTGTAAAAAGACATAAATTAAAAATAATATAATATTGAAGTATGATTTCATAAATATTAGATCATAATTCTTACCTGAACCCAGGAACAAATCCAAAACCCAATATTGTTCATTGAAAATGTATCTATAAGATAATTAATTAATGATTGTGGTTTTTGATAAATGTTAACCTCTTTCCTTTCAAATATTTTTCCTCATATGTTAGCTTTCTAACAACAACATTGTATACCAATATACTACTAGGAGTCTATCCATCCTTTGCATTGACAAGAATAGAATTATAAGAATCATCCTTTGTATACTCTCAAAATAATGTTTAAATGATTCTCTATTGGAGCTATTAATATTAGACTTGTGCATGTAACATAAATAAGTGAAAATTCAATTAAGTTGTGAATTAATAAAATTATTTTCTAATCTTAATTGCTAAACATAGACTTTAATTATATTACTGTTGACGGGCGAAAATGAATGCTTGCCAATTGGAAGAGTGGATCCGGTCCAAGGTTTTCTAAATAACCCAAGCCGTTTGGGATGATCCACCCTAATGGATTTAGCGTCTCCGTTGGTCGATCTAAGTCCTAGGAAACAAAAGAAAACTAAGTAAAGGAACTAATCTAAATGAAAACGATGATTAAAACAAACTAATAAACAAATCTGAAATAAATATATACAGTCTATTGTCTATACTACACAACAATATTTCTAAGAAATTAAATGTTCAATTATCGACAGAATTAAATCTTAATCACAAATGTACAATATTTACAGATTACAGATTTTAAATGAAAACCTGCTAAAATCATTTATAAACTGTCCTATGACAGCAAAACTATTGTTTTTTCTTTTTATAATTTTATGACAAAGAAAAAAATGAAAACTATCTAAGATGCACAATTAAAATAATGATCCTAACTATAAACCTGAACTATATGTATTTATCTAAACTACTTAAATAACACTAATAAAATAACTTTTAATTATCAAATAGCAAACTGACCTGAAGTAACGCTTCAGGTTTGTCCTGCACACAATAGTTGATTCAACCGTTCGGTGAGAGGAAACCCGCACCAGATTGTCCACTAGCTTCTCATAAATAGGAAGAAGTAGTGCTCTTCGAATATAAATGACAGAACAAACAAGACATAAAAAAGGACAACAATCTTATAATTTACAAATCATCGCAGTTAGATAAATCCCTGTGCAAAGATTTGAACAGAACAGTTCAATTAACGAAGAAGATAAACCTTTATTCATTAAATTGAAACAAAGTAAATGTTGTACTTTTAAAATAAGAGATATCAGATACGGATAAAACATAAACCAAATCACATCAACCTGCAACGAATTACGATAGATAAAGTAGCTGATAATTGATTGCAAACTGATATGAAGAAAACTTGAAATAAAAGTTTGATATATTGAAAGCTAAAGTTGTTACAAGACATCAACTTTCATCCCAGTCTATATTATAAATCCATAGTCTGGTTCTCCGAACAATTGATGATGGTCCCATTACAAAAAATAACAAGTATTTAAAGACCACAGGGTAAAACATCCCTGTGGGAATTACCAAAAACAGTTTACAAAAAATCTGGGGATAATATCCCAAGTCTTTATTTCTTAATCAAGCTAACAACTTATAACAAAAACTATATCACAAAAGTATCTTCTAAACTGCCACAGCATGCCCAATTGATCATTGAAATTCATATGCACCTGAAAGTGGACAACAATGGACAAGTTTAGATGATATTTTATTTGTAAAACTAACAAAAATCTAAATTTTAAGACTAGCTACAGAATCTCACAATTCTGTAGCTGGTCTAATTTGAACACAGAATCATTTTAAATCCATCCAAAACTAACAGAAATATATTGGAATTATTAAACCAAATCTTTAATTATTAAATCAACACAAAGCAAATCGCTCATGCCAGAAGTAACCAAATATTTATGCCAATTTAAAAAAAAATGAAATCATAATTGAATCAATCAAATAATAACAGAATATGTATGATCTGTCACACAACTTTTATTACCAATTCAGAGCAGACATAATCGTTTGAAAAATGAAATCATTTTTTGAATCAATTTCAAACAGACTATAATCGATTTAGCCAAATCTTTCATACAAATCCAATATAGACAAAATATGTCAATCCAAAACTTAACAGAGTTGTTTTGCGAATCAATAAATTACATTATATTCATCAAACCAATATTTGATATTGATACGTTGCATACATAAATGACTATGCTAATTCAAACATGTAGAATCGTATCAAAATCAAACCAACGGAAATGAATCGAACTAATCTTAGGGCCGACACAATCGATATTCTTAATGAAAAATGATATCAATCAAAATACAACTGTGTCCGAGTTTAGTAAAGAAATATTCTGTATAGATCGAATGTAATCATAATCCAAAACGAGAATATTTATTCAAAACAAAACATAATCATTTCTGGTAAATCGAAGTCGACAGGATCATTTTGAATCTATTAAAATGAACAGAGTTAATTGAAAAAAACTCCAATTGGTTATATTGATTCAAACCAACTCATAAAACAAAATCAATATGGAAATAAATACTTGGGCAATAAGAAAATGATTCGATCATGATAACTTTTAATTGACAAAGGCCGTTGCTGCTTCGACATTTCTAAAGACAATTGAACCGGTGGTTTTTTTTTTCTTCTTGTTGGCTTGTAGCCTATCGTTCTCCTTTGACATCACTGTAATTCGTTCCTCTAACGATTTGATCTTAGATTGCAATAGGGGGACGTCCGTGTAATAACATTCAAGCCAGGAATTACATTGAGTACACGATGGTTGATCAGGATTTGGCATCACAAGTGAGGGTTCTTTCAAGTTACCAGGGGTTTGATTGTGAAGTTTAATTCCCGGATAGTTAGGGTCATTCTTGAGGCACGGAGGTAAATTGGAAACATAGTCATAGGGTTCCATAGAGCATAGGCCATGAGAATAGGGGTATTCCTCAGTCAAGAATTGTTCAATTTCGGAGTCCGATTCCTCGCTCAGCACTATTGGCTTCTGGTCAAGGTTTTGCTTGGGTTTGTTCTTAGCACATCTCGATATCCATTGAGCATTTTTATTTCCCTTACTGTTGACAATAGTGTCACCTCTGCCTTTATTCCTCACATGCCTCTTGACGGCCTTGGTATTGTCTTTAGTAGATGGGTCGGCCCTGGTATCGGGTAGGTCAAGGTTGGAGCGATCGGAGGGTTTGACAGGGGGTAGAAAGATATGAAGTGGCATGGCTGGTCCAATCAGAGTTTCAGTAACCACAACCTTGTCCACTTGGACAGACTCGGAGGTGGAAAAGCCACTCCTTGATAGGAAGGCTTGCCAACAATCACCACTATGGCTCAAATGGTGGACGATAATGAGTTTGATCAAGCAGTGATGGAAAAGGATGCTATCATCCTTCTCACACTTGCATTGTTTGGACATCTTGTACAGGCTACGTAAGAGATAATGTGGCATATTCAGAGGGTAGCCTATAAAATTCATCAATAACCGACGATGATACAGAAATACCAAGCCATAACGACCTTCGCAGGTCACAAAATGCTTAACAATTGTCAAAAGATCGCGCCACCTGGGTTTGAGGGTAGTGATAGGCATACCTCTATCACAGCTAACAATATTTCTTGATGTGAATAGGAGCGGCCACGACACCTCTTCTACTTTGGAATTTTTAAACCACCTTTGCCCTGTAGCTGGTAGTCCTGTAGCTGAGCTTAGGAATTCCTCACTTAGCTCAAGGTGTATGTCTCTGACCTTAGCCCTGCATCCGTCAAAGGTGAGGGTGAATTGTTGGGAAACCGAAAGGTTGAAACCCTCAAATCTTTGGATAAACACCATCCAGCCACCATTTTCCAAATCCTTACGAGCATTGTTGAATAGCAGGAGTGTTTGGCTACCATTTGGTTCTATGCGCACAACAGGTGCCATAGACGGGAGCACACAGTGAGCTGGGCGAACAGGCAAGGGTTTGGACAGGGTATTCGCAGGATCAAATAGCTCACATGCTTCCCCTAAACCAACAGAGTTAACCTGGGATGGGAGGCAGGCATTAATGCCAAAGTGTGAGGGGGTGGTGGAGCTAAATCAACCCATGCAAAAAAGTCATATCCAACCATACAATCGACGACGTAAATGGCAATTCGAATCACTATTGCAATGTGTATAAAACAACCATTGAAAACTATGATGAGTCGATCCGCGTGTTTGCACAAGCATTAGTATTTGCATGGTTTTAAGATCAAAACAATGTTTTGAAAACAACATCAAGGGTTCGATCATAACAAATATGTGTTGTATGAAATGATTACATCAAGGGTCTAACCACAACGTCAATGTGTTTTCATGAAACCAATGTGTCAAGGAAATCGATGAAAGACTATAGAACATCAAACCACCAATGTATTAAGGACTCAATGACGGTCATTATAATATCATCACAATCTTATAAAAATGAAATCATATTAACAACAAGAAAATGTCAAATGAGTAAAAGTTTTGGTGTCTTGCTAACTGTGCAACTATAATTAAATTGGAAATGCAATGAACACATAAACAAGAGTGACCATAATAATCCAGTGATGATTTTAATGCTATTGACAGGACTTCGAAATCAAATTGTTCATGCTTACAGTCGTGAAAACGAGAGCAAAGGCAGGTGTGCAAATGCGCGAAATAATAGTGTTGTTCTATTCAAAGATTGCGATGAAAATTAAGGGTTCCAAAACACTTGGGAAGGTAGCTTATAAGGATAGGATAAAAATGTGAAATGGATGCCAACAATGGCAACACACTGGTAGAAGCAATTATCTCTATCAAAAGAATGAATTCAGATTATCATAACAAGAATAATTCAAACTCAAAAACAACCAGAAAATTGTCTAAACATCATTATTAATCAAATATTCCAGCAGTGTTTAAAGGACGAAAATTGATAACAGTCTTAAGATAAACGAACCATGATATTAAAGATAAAATCTCCAATATTGTTGATAGGGCCACTGCTGCCAGCAGGCGTCCATAGCCTCGACAGGTTTTCGATTTAACCCACTCTGATATCTGTATCCTGCCAAGAAGTTCCAGATCAGAATAAAGGACATGTTAAGGTTGAGAGGTTTCATATTTGCAAATCTTCATATACCCGACATTGCTTCACTGCCAGCGGGCCTGTTCAGTACCCTGGCAAAGTTGTCTTGGTGTCATGCGTGCATTTACCCGCTGCCAACAGATATGTTCAGCATCCCGGCAGGTTTACAAGCACTTCCCACAACTCTTTTATGATTTATTTGGTTTTTTAAAGATATATAATTGAGCGGGGTGACACTGAAAATTATGATATTTTAACATATTTTTTACAGACCTCAACAGAATTTTTTAGAACTGTCCTTCATTAAGATCCAGAGATGGTTTGTTTACGAAACCAACTTTTTAAGGCAGGGAGACATCTTCTGATTCGTTCCTTTAAGGAACAGGGGCAGCGTAAGAAGATAATGGATGATCACGACAAGCTTTACTCACAGATCGAAATCAGTTTACTTCTTTCAAACAACTGTCTTTTCTCAACACAGATGTAAATTTCAGAAGTATATAATTCATGTTTACACAATTTTTCAGTCATTACAGTGAAAGAATTTTCAGTTTCCTTTGTCTGAACAGTTCAAAAATCAGGTATGTGTATTTCCAAAAACAAAAACTGATAAGAGCAAGGGGAAAAATCAAAACCAAAATAGTAAAAGAAAAGAAAAATAAAAAAGAAAAATATTTACATAGTATACAAAGGGTTGTCATCAAGCGAAATATATTTTCAGAGCTTGGCCATTCACCAGATAGGTGCCTAGTTGTCCCTCTAGATTCTGTAATCAGAAAGAGCTGGGACCCAATTTCTCAACAATTAAAAACAGTCCAATCCATAAGTTCTGAAACTTCATGTGCTCTTCCTTTCCCTCATGTGGTTTGTCTCATTTCAAGATAAGGTCACCTACTTTGAAGTTCCTATCAGAGGCAGAGTTGTCATCAAACCATCTTTTGACCACCAGTTGATGCTGATCTAACTTACGTTTAGCTTGGGCTCTTACCTCTTCTAGTTTCATTAAAGCGTTAATTCGATTTTCCAAAGGGGGACAGTCTTCTTCTTGTATTTTCTGCGAAAGATGTAATGAGGGAAGAGGGATATGTGGTGGAAAAATTAATTCTCTGCCATAGACGAGAAATAAGGGAGAGTTACCTACAACAGTCTTTGGCATTACCCTATCAAACCAGATTGCGTTTAACAGTGCATTGTGCCAGTTTTTGTGATTTTCAGCTATCGTCCTCTTGATAATTTTAATCAAATTCTTATTTGTTGATTCTGCCAATCCATTGCCCTGGGGGTAGTAACTGGCAGAATACATCAATTTAATTCCTTTTTCTAAAGAAAACTCGCTCATTTCAAGAGACGAAAAGTAAGAGGCGTTATCGAATACTAAACAGTCAGGGATACCAAAATGAGTAATAATATTCAAATTTAAAAAGGAAATTACCTGGATGGTATTCACCATTCTTAATGCGGCAACTTCAGACCACCTAGTAAAATAATCTGTGGTTGTTATGATAAAATTATGCTGCTGTGAGGATGGAGGATTGATTGGACCTATAATATCAAGGCCCCACTGCTGAAAAGGGGAGTCTACTGAAGTACGCTGCAAAGGAAAGGCTGGTTTATGTAACCGCCCTGATGCTTTTTGACAAATAATACATTTGTGGCACAAGGCATGGGCGTCTCTGAAAAGTGTGGGCCAGTAGTAACCGGCCCTCAAAACTTTATGGGCAGTGGTGTCACCACCAAAATGCCCACCAACTTCTCCTGCATGTAATTCTAGCAAGACTTTTTCTGCTTCGTCTTTCTCAAGACAGCGCATCAGTACGCCATCAAAATTTTGACGAAATAGAATACCATTAACCAAATGAAAGGAGGAAGAATTTAATCTTAATTCTCTTCTTTTAGTGGGATCCAGGTGATGGGGGGATGATCCATGTTCAAGATAGAATTTTATATTGTCATACCAAGGACTGATAGAGTTTTGTATACAGCAGATTTCATTTTGATTGTGTTGTCCTAGGTTTGACATATCGTTTTCTTCTTGTTGTCCTGCTACTGAATCACTAACTTGCACAGGCCTTGGCCTCTCACTATTTGAGCTGGGGTAATTTCTATGTCATACTCCTACAAGGAGGTAACCCAGTTCACCTTCTTTTCGCCTAAATCTTTCTACACTAACAGATTCCTGACGGCTGGGTAAGGGACAATAATTTTCGTCCTAGATTTCAAAAGATAAGATCGAAAATGCTTGACTGCTTTGAAAACAGCATAGACTTGTTGATATACCACTGGGTAATTAAGTTCCGTGCCTTTGAAAGCAGAGCTCATAAAGGCAATGGGTACTTCATTGTTTTCAGTGTTCTTTTGAGTTAGGACAACAGTGTAGGAATGATCAAAAGCAAATGTGTAGAGCGTGAAGTATTTTGAAAAGTCGGGGCTCATGATAGAAGGAGAGTCTATTATGGCTTTCTTTATTGAATTAAAAGCTTGGTTTTCTAAGGGTCCCCAATGATATTGTACGTCTTTCTTAATCAAATTCTGTAAAAGTCTGACCATCTCAGAGAAACTGGGGACGAATCTCCTGACAAAGTTTATCTAGCCTAAGAAAGACTGCATAGACTTTTTCGATGAGGGAGGGGGAAGTTTCGCAATGGATTGAGTCCTTTCGGGGTCGATAATCATCCCTTCACTTGATACAATGAGTCCTAAGAGTTTGCCTTGTTCTACAACGAAAATAGATTTTTTAGGATTTAAGGAAATGTCGTATTTACAACATCGCTATAGAACGGTTCTCAAATGAGCTAGATGATCAGTTTTTTTCTTCAAAAAGATGGTAATGTCATCTAGGTAAATTACAACGGACCGATTGATCAAGCCTCGAAAAGTGATGTCCATCGCTCTCTGTAAAGTGGCACCGACATTAATCAATCCAAAAGGCATTTTTCGATAAGTGTAGGTGCCCCATGGAGTGCGGAAGGTAGTTTTAAGTTGGTCTAGAGGAGACATTAAGACTTGGTTGTACCCTGAGAAACCATCCAATAAAGATAGCCTCTCAGAACTAGATACCTGTTGAAGGATCTGTTCCATGGGTTGGACAGGGTAGTTGTCTTTATCAGACGCTCTATTAAGGTTTCGGAAATCGACACATAGTCGGATTTCCCCACTCTTCTTTAGGACAGGGACAAGGTTAGAAACCCATTGTGTGTGCCTAACTGGGAAAATTATCTTAGCATTCAAAAGTTTATTTAATTCTTAATTAATAGTCGGTTCGAGTTTAGGGTGCATTTTTATTAACTTTTGTTGAAACGACAAGGTTTGGGGTTTCATAGGAATGACGTGTTTTATGATGTTAGGGTCAAAGGTATTTAGGTCGTCATACGTCCATGCAAAGAAATATTTTAATTCCTTAAACAATCTAACAAATGCGGCTTTTTCTTGTTCAAAACACCCAACCCATAAATTAATGCACTGTGGATTGTCATTAGTTCCTAAGTTTACTTTTTCATATGATAACGAGGAACTATTGGTTTTACAGTTGACCGATTTTTTGAATTTATCTTGAAGATTGTAAAATTTTTCTAATCTAACTATAGATTTAGGGATCGAATTTACCATGTCTGATGAAGATTCAAGAGTTCTCGGGTCTGGTATTACCATGAAATCGCGCAAATTGTCGTCATGAGTGCACTCGTCGATCATTGCGCCTTGAAAAGTTTCTTCCATATGCAGGAAGCTAATAATCTGTTGATTGTCGTCGAAGACTCTCCAATTCATGATGTTGTCAGGAACATATGGCCTGAACAACAGTTCGACGGAGAATGCATCCAGGGACAAGCCTTCTGCAGGAAAGAGTTTGGAAGCTACATTAGCTAATAGATCAGCTTCAGAATTATTCGATCTAGGAATGGAATTTATATTGAAAGCAGAAAACTTATTCATTAAATTCCATACCTTGGATTGGTAGCTTTTAAGATGCGGAGACAGACAGTGAATAGAATGNAGACCCTGTAATAAAGCCTCATATTCCACTGTGTTATTAGTACATTCAAATTATAGCCTACATGCAATCAGGGTTTTGTTACCTACCAGATCAATAATAACACAGCCTGCACCTGCTCCTTCCTTGGACTTTGACCCGTCAAAGTAAAGAGACCAAATTTGATTTTTATCGGGTGCATGAGACCATTGTGTAGAAGCCGCTGGCTGCACATATGCTACAATCTCAGACTGTTGTTCTAGGTTGGTGATAGATAAAATCTCGGCCATGAAATTGCCGAAAAAGGTATCCATCCCTTGTATTTCGGGAGAATCGGCAGAAGGTGTAAATGGTTCATTGGGATCGTTTAGATCTGTCACTGTGAACTTTAGGTAACGTTCACGATTTACCTTGATCTTGTTGCACTTTCCATTCTCGGGAAGCCATAGGTGAGACCAGTCTGTCGCAAAATAGCCGTGTACCTACTCGGACTAGTCCCTGCTTAAAAACATACCATACACTTCTGGAATATCCACAACAATAATATCAATTACTTGATGAACTTTGGGGTTAGACGATAATATTATAAGCACATTCCTTAATTCGCCTATAACTTTAACATTAGTTCGATCAAGTTGGATGATCTTTAAGGTGGATGGTTCAACTTCAGCATTAATCTTCTGGCACACAGACCATGGAATTGCATTGGATGTCACTCCTGAATCTACCATACAATTGTGCACGTTTCTATTAAATATTTTGAAAGTTAACAAAACTGGAGGTACATTCTTGGGAGTGCTAATGGTGGAATCTTGTGGATTTTTACTCGCAGCCTCTAAAGCCAATTTATCTACATTATTTACATTATTTACAGGAAGGCTTCCCTTCTCTTGAGGATCAAAATTATTCTTAGCGGAAGTCTTCAGAGGAACTTTGTTCTGAACAACCCTGTTACTGCTTGAATTACCATTTTTTCTATTCTCTAAGATGTTCTGTAACATTTTTTGTAGCAGAAATGAAAATTTCAATAACTCATAAACAGAAATGTTATCCCTTAACTTTTTAAGATATTCAACTAAATCATAATCTAAGTTGGGGTTTACATGACTCTGTTTAGTCTCAACTGGTTTAGATTGCTTTGGGGGTAAATTCATAGTGTTTTTGGAAGAAGGTTTGTTTGTTGTCTTACTCCTAGTGTTGTAGGGATGAACTGTCTCGAAGTTAGCTTGAAAAATGCTATCCGAGAAGTGTCCAAAAATGTTCGGATAAGATTCTTCTTCTTGAACTATCTCTTGTTCAACTTCCTCCTCAAGGATCTCAGGAGGCATCAAGTTATCCTGGGCTTCTAGAATTGTTTGAAGGGAGAATTGTAGACTTTCTAGATTTAAGCCCTCAGCATTTGGATTAGGTCAGTTGGGAAAAGGCTTCCTGAATGGGGGTTTGTAAGGCCCTTTGCTCGAAGAAGCTTCTTCGGCCGTCCTTTTCAAATCTATAACTTGATTTGACAGTTTTTGAACGACTTTAGTTAATTTTTCTAAATCCGAGCTTTCAGGTTGTGTTTTATTTTGAGCAGGTCTGGGGAGGATTTCGATCTTCTTTTTGAAAGAAGAACTAGACTTTGTTTCATTGCTAGTAGTGTCTTTTAAACTAAGGATGTCCTTTTCAATCTGGCTGGCCTCTTCGAAGGCCTCTAACAACGTGGCTTTCTTAGATCGTTTTACCCATATGGCTATACTTTGATGCAAGGCTTTTGTATAGTATGCTATGATAAGATTCTCAGCAACCATCGAGTCTGTAGGGATTCAGTTCTTTAGTGTTAAGAATCTTTGATTAAAGTCTTTAATTTTCTCTTTTGGGTTCATTTTTAAGCTAGAAAGCTCCATGACTAGGACTTCCGAGGACTTATCATCTTCGAACTTTTCCAGAAAGAAGGATTCGAACTTATCCCATGACATGATGGTATGGGGTTGCTGGGCAAAGTACCATGTAGATGCATTGCCCTCGAAAGTGTAGGGGAACAACCTACAAACTACGTCTTCATGCTCGACATTATGGAGTCTAATGGCTAACATAAACTTTTTAATGTGATCTTCAGCGATCTGTTTAGAGTCAAGGTCAAACTTAGGGAGCCACTTCTCTGGATGTTTGGGTAAGGGATGTTGAGGCCCAGGTACGGCTACTGCATCCTGGTCGAGCCAGGGTCTGGCAGGATTGTTCTGGTTGGCCATTGGTGTAGGCGGTGTAGAAGGCTGAGAAGGGGAACTTCTTTCGTCAGAAGAGTCTTCTCCAAAAGAAGAAGGATATGATGGAGGTGGTGAGGGTGGTATTCCAGATCCTCCTACAGCAGGAGTGATGATTGTATCTGTAGGGTTTAAGGTGAGGTTAGTGCCTCCAAGTTGTTCTCTAATATCAGAGAAGTATAAAGGTTGGTCCAAAGGTC
>JASDQU010439869.1:38690-52096 GCA_032191745.1 Picea mariana | reverse complement strand
GAAATAGGAAGGTTCCAACCCCCATAATAGTTTCAAGAATGTTTTTTTTTTTTTGTAAATTAATAGTAGATATATTTCAGAGTATATGCTAGGAGATGAATAAAAATTCAGTATAAGAACAAAACAAGATATGGTGTTGATCATAACTCAAGAAATCAACAACATGTTTTTTCCATGGCAAGGGATGATTTTGAAATTTTGTTCTTTTACTAATCCTGTCTTTTTTGACATACTTTTTAATATTATTTCCCCAGTTTCTTTTAAAAAATAAAAAACAAAATAGATGAAAATATATTGCATCACAAATTGTAAAAGGCGTTGTCTAATTGTTCTATGTTTTTTCACTTTTAGTCGAAATCTCGCGACATAATCTGCACGAAATCATAATTTTTTATTGTTAAATTACATTTATAAATGCATAAATGGATTCAACTTGTTGAAAAACCCCTGGGGCACTTAGATTACACTAAATTAACCACTCAAATATGCATATACAACAATTTCTAACCGAATTTTGTGCAAATATCCCCATAAAATATCCCTGGAAAAGGGAAAAAATGTAGAACGTTTAGACTACGACATTGCAAAATATTATAAGAAGTTGTTTTTATATTATTATATTAACTAGGTACATTGATTTCATTGTACATGTCAATTTCTAATTCCTATGTAGATTTGATTCACTAAAATATAAAATATAGTGATATATCATGTAGGTTAATATAGGCTTTAGTAAATCAGTACTCTAAATATTACAGCTTCCAAAAAAATTAAAAATATTGTTTCATATGTGATTACAACAACTCTCTTTTGATCTTCTAGTAGTGCAGGTAGCGTGAATCTGTTAAAAAAATGGGATTGCAAAGCAATAAAAAGAAACAAATGCAGAAATAAAACATATAAGATACATAATACAATAGAGACATAGATATACATGGTTCACCCAGTGTGGGCTACGTCCACCATATAAATTGTCATGTACTTCCTTTATTATTATCCAACAAATGAAGGGATATAACCTACAACATATTCATTGTAACTTCCTCTTCTTTCTCTCATAGTCTCCTCTCTCATAATACAATATTCACTCACCCTCACACAACCACAATACAATTCCTCATAAAAGAGGGTTTCCTTCTAGGGAAAAAACCCTAAAATAAATTCTACCATMARATTTGTGACATTATAATGAAYGGTCCATATTGACTACRAAATTACAAAATTTTACAAGGAAATTTTCCTAAAACATTCAATTCGGAGGGGCTCCAAAATTTCTCTTCACCCCACCTTGGACCCCTCCAACGAGAGATGTGGGGAGGAAAGGCCCCCCACACCTCCTGTCAGGTAATGGGGTCCAAACGTGGCTGAAAAAATAACTCTAAATCAAGAAGGTAATCAAGCTCCACAACCAACAATCTCCCACTTGGAGACTGCTCACAACGACTCCACTGTTGTTGTACCTATTGAACTATGATCCACCTTGGACCTGGAAAATTTCTCATCTTCACCTTCATGCTTGAAGGCCAACTGAAACTGAGCAAGAACTCAGTTTCTCCCTGGTTACTACTTTTGTTAACATGTTTGCAGGGTTTTAGCTAGTATGTATCTTTTCCAACTTCAATTGTCCATCTTCCAAAACGAATCATATGAAATGGTACTTAAGTTGTATATTCTTAGTCTTAGAATGGAAGGTTGAGTTATTTTCAAGATGAATGACACTCTGTATTTCATAGTACAACATTATATTCTCCTGCTTCTTTCTCAATTCCTCCATAAACCTCTGTAACCAAATCATCTCTTTACTAGCCTCTATATCAACAACATACTCTGCTTCCGTTTTTGAAAGTGCAACAACCTTTTGCAGTCTTGAAATCCAACTTATTTTGTTCCACCTACAGTAAAAACATACCATGTGGTGCTTCTCCTACTATCTTTATCACCTGTCATATATGAATCAACATATCCATGTAAAACAAGGTTTCAACTTCCAAAACATAATGCATGAGTAGAAGTACCTCTCAAATACCTGAGAATCCATTTTATCGCCCCCCAATGTTCTTTACATGTATTATTCATATACATGCTCACAACTCCCACTTCATGTGCAATATTTGGTCTTGTGCATAGGTCATAGCATCCATCAAACTGCCAACAATCGATGAATAAGCTACCATGGACATGTATTCTATCTGCTCCTCTCTCTCAGGACACATTTCCTTGGTTAATTTGAAATGGTTGGCCAAAGGTGTACTAATTGGTTTTGCATTCTACATTCTAAACCTCTCCAACACCTTCTGTATGTACTCACCTTGAGACAATATCAATTTGTGATTTTTCTTATCTCTTGTTTTTCTCATACCATGGAATTTCTATACAACACTCAAATCTTTCATTGCAAATGAATTAGCTAATTTATTTTTGAGCACATTTATATCATGCTTGTTATACCCTGCAACAAGCATGTCATCTACATACAATAGAAAGATGATATAGTTTCCATTTTCTAGCCTTTTAAAATAAACACAGTGATTACAATGACATCTACTATAACCCTGTTTTGTCATAGACCTTTCAAACTTTAAATACCACTGTCTTGGAGCCTGTTTTAGGCCATCTTCAACTTTCATACCAAATTTTCATTTCCTTTGACCTCATACCCCTATGGTCATTGCATATAAATATCTTCCTCCAAATCCCCATTGAGAAAATTTATTTTTACATCTAACTATTAAAGATGAAAATCTTGATTTACTACCACCAGACTTAAAATAGTTCTAATTGAAGTCATTTTAACAACATGATAAAATATTTCATTTAAATATATACTTTTCTTTTGTGAAAACCCCTTTAAAACAAGTCTATCCTTGTACCACTTTGTGCCTCCATCTTCTTCTTTCAAAATTATATTAACTCATTTATTCAGCAATGTTTTTTTTCCTATAGATAATTGAACCAAGTCCCAAGTCTATATATTTTCCAAGGAATCCATTTTCTTTTTCATGCCTTGCTCCCACTTCTCTTTAGTGTCTATATCCATTGTCTCTTCATAACTTTCAGGTTCACCAGAATCAGTCAACAATAAGTAATACAATAAAGGAGAGTATCATTCATGGGGTCTACTTAATCTAGTAGATCTTCTAACAACACTTGAAAGAGTTTGAGGTGTATCTTGCTCATGTTGTTGTACATTTTTATTTTCTGGTACCTTTGGAATTTCATTTTCTTAGATTTCATCAAACATTGTGTATTATGTGTTTTACTTTTCCTATTTTTTCCATACAACTCATCTCTGTAGATGACATTTTCATTGAATACCACATCTCTACTCGTAATGATTTTATGGTTTTCATAATCCCACAAGAGATAGCCAAAATCATTAACAATGTATCTAATAAAGGTACACTTCTTGGATTTTTCCTCAAGCTTTGTTCTATTTTCTTTATCAATATGGATAAATGTTTCACAATCGAAAGTTCACATAAATGAGTAGTTTACCTTTTTAACTATCCATGCCTCCTTTGGAATGCCACCATCCAAGGATATTAAAGTCCCTTTGTTTCTTAAATAAACAAAAGTGCGTACAACATCTGCCCAGAACTGTAAGAGAAACCCATCATGCAATCTCATACTCCTTGCACATTCCATGATTGTCCTTTTCATCCTTTATGACACACCATTTTCTTGTGGTGTTCCTCGAACTGTCTTCTCTCTATGAATCTCATGGTATGAATAGTAATCATCAAACTCCTTGTTGCAGTATTCACCTCCATTATCTGATGTGAGACACTTCAAAAAATTTATTATCTCAGTCTCAACCAAATCTTTTCATTTCTTAAAAGTGTCAAAAACATCATATTTTTGTCGAATGCAATGAACCCAAGTTTTTCTAGTTGCGTCATCAATAAAGTAACATCGTAAAGAGATATACCAAGAGATGAACCTGAGTTGGTCCCCATACATCTTTATGCACACGCTCTAACTTTTCACTCATATTTTCATTTCCAACTTTGAGAAATATGACTTTCTTTTGTTTTCCATGAACACAGTGTTCACAGAAATCCAAAACAATTTGTTTAAGATCTGGAAACAAATTCCTTTTGTGAAGTATCTGCATCCTCTTCTCACTCATGTGTGTAAGCCTATGATGCCACAGTGTTGTATCTACACCTGTAGAAGCTAAAGAGATTGAAGAGTCAACATTACCAGTACATAAATACAATGCACCTACCTTCTCTCATTTTGTTATTACCAATGATACTTTAGAGACCTTCCAACCTTATTTGTAAATGTAGATATACATTATTCACTTGCCAATTGTCCTGTTGAAATTAAATTTATTCTTAAATCTGACATATGTCTCACCTCTTTCAATAACCATTGGTTTTCATTCTTTTGCTTTATTTGTACCTTACCCATTCCAACAATTTGACATGGCTCATCATCACCCAAAACTTTCGATCTTTCATCATTTCTCCCATTTGAACCAAGAACCCTATTTTTAACCCTATTTTTCTGCGAGTTACATTTCGCTCTGATACTATTTGTTACAAAAACAGGACGAAATAAAATAAAACACATGAGGAAATAAAACACAAAAGATACACAATACAATAAAGACACATATATATGTGGTTCACCCAATGTGGGATACATTCACCAGAGACACAAGATAAAGATAATCAAACTCACAACCAACAAAATCCTGAGAAATCTTCAACTGAAAGACATTGTACAATAGTGCTCAAAGCTATTCAACTTGGATCCTCTTCAACTGAAAGACATTGTACACTAGTGCTCAAAGCTATTCAACTTGGATCCTCTTGCATACAACTTAGAGGCCCAAGTAAAAAAAATCCTCTTGAATGCAACTTAGAGGCCCAAGTAAACAATAGCTACGACGGATTTTTCGATTTATTTTTTAAGTTTATATTCCGCACCAAACTATAAAGTGCATTACCTCTTTCTGTGCAAATGCATTTTTTTTGTTGGGTATGTGTTATATTCTTTACACGAGTAGTAGTGTCTGAGCGTATGCGCCAAGTGCACAGGGGGGTTAGAGGGGGGGCTGCTAGGCCCCCCCTCGGGGGTGCAAGGGGGGCAAATCCCCCCGCGTGGGGGTTCAGGGGCAACACCCCTAGAAAAAGAAAATCTGCCTCGAGAAACGTGTCATGTATTTAGGTGGTTTTTTTAGCACATGGTTTTTGCTGATGGTTTTCTATTTCCGGTTAAGGAATTAGGGTTTTGGACTAATCCAAGTCATTGGGTTAGGGTTTTGGATGTCGCTGCCTCCTATATGTATATTGTATTGTAAACAATGTAACACTATGAATGAATATAATATATGTTGGTTTTCCCGGTTTGGGTTTCCAGGGGAAAAATCTCTGTGTAATGTTTGTATTTTCCATTGTATCTTTTATGTTCTTTTCTGAATATATGTTTACAGTAGACATTGTACAAGTTTAGAATTTACAGTTTTCCTACTATCCCTTGTATTGAAAAACTGTAGGATCCTTGTACTGCAAAACTGATAGGATCTCTTTCCAGATGGGTTTGAGTTTTTTAAGTTGATGGTTTGCCAAGACAATGACGACTCGTGAATTTAATTATAATTTCGGCATAACACCTTATGTTTGCATATAGAAAATTCAGGGTTAGATTTACCTGTTCTAACTACAAGACAACCTTAGTACACTTGTTAATTTCAATGATGTTTACTCTTACAGATATCAAGTGTCCGTGCATATCAAATCTAGGGTTAGATTTATCTTTGCTATAAGATAGTCTCCCTATACAGGAATTTTGATTAATTTTTCAAACTTTTAGATCAAGAAGGAAAAATGTGCCTTCCATTAGTTTGGAATTTTGATTAAAATTTTGAATTTTAAATCTATTCAGAACCCGCATAAAACATCTGGTCGGATTCATCTCTGGCCAGAAAAAGGTATTTCATCTATATGAATAGCCTATTCCATAAGAGCACTTTTATAAACATTGTCTGTGGGTTATTTAATGTACTTTTTCTGGTCATCTTCAAGAAATTTGGTTACTTAATATCTCGCCCTCTGATAATACTAGAAAAAAATATCTTTGGTCCAAAAATCCATATATTTGGTGGAAAAGAATGTGTGCATTTAGTTATCAATGACAGGAAGTTGATCATTTACTTCAAAGTCTTTTATGATTGAATGGATGAATTATTGAACATTTTCACAATATAGTCTAATCTTACTAGAATTATCCACCTTGTTATGTAACATTGAATGTTGAGGGGTGGTATATAGGATGTCTCATTTCCTATAACTTGCACACCACCTATGCTTAGAAAGATAGATATACAATCTCAAATTGTGCAGCAATAATTGAAATAACTGTATTAGTTTGTTTTATGAGTTAAAGTGTGAGAAGCATGGTTTTATGGGTTAAAGTGTGAGGAGCATGGTTTTTCCATAAGTTTTAGTATTTTTAATATTTGTGTGTCCAAAGGGGATTTCTATAGCCCAGTAAGAAGGAGATGTGTAATTTCTTCCATGTTCAACATTGGGTTGACAAGTGGAATTTTAAAAAATATATTAATAACAAAAAATATTTTCCATAAATAAAATATTTCAATAGGTAAACTAATTATATATCAAGTCTATATGGAGAGAAAGAGATAGAGTAATTGAAAGTAAAAAACTTATGATTTCATTGATAGGTACTTTCTACTTCTCAGAATCATCATTAGTAGTATGATTTCTTTCCATAGTCTCATTGTGACTAAATGCCTTCAATATGTTGGATCTAAAATAGTTAGCCACAAACAAGGGGGTCTTCTACACCAATTTGGTGTCTAACTTGATAGTGACCTTAAAATTATATTATTATTATAAATTAACAAAAGAAGATAAATAATTGTGTCTTTATGACCAACACTTTAGTCAATATCCATTAAAATCACTACACTAATTATTAATTAATATCCAAAATTGAATCACCTAAAAATTACAATAATTCTAACTAAATAAATAACAATAACAAACTTAAGATAAAAAGAAATAACTAAAAATTGAATATAAGAAAGCTAAACCCATTTTTTTAAATTGATTTTTAAAAAATATATTAATAACAAAAAATATTTTCCAAAAATAAAATATTTCAATATCCATCATAGGTAAACTAATTCTATATCAAGCCTATATGGAGAGAAAGAGATAGAGTAATTGAAACTAAAAAACTTATGATTTCATTGATAGGTACTTTCTACTTCCCAGAATATCGAAGATGTGCAATTGCTTCAATACTTAATATTAAGAATCAAAGTAGATCCATCTTAATATTAAGAATCAATGAGCCAGTTTTTTGGACTTGACTAGCCTAAACTTATAGAGTCCAATAATCATTAGTAATATGATTTTTTTCCATAGTCTCGTTGTGAGTAAATGCCTTCAATATGTTGGATCTAAAATAGTTAGCCACAAACAAGGGGGTCTTCTACACCAATTTGGTGTCTAATTTGACAGTGATCTTAAAATTTTATTATTATTATTATTAATTAAAAAAAAAAGATAAATAATCGATCTTCCATGAATAAATTAATATATCTTTATGACCAACACTTTAATCAATATCCATTAAAATCATTACACTAATTATTAATTAATATTCAAAATTGAATCACCTAAAAATTACAATAATTCTAACTAAATAAATAACAATAACAAACTTAAGAAATAACTAAAAGTTAAATATAAGAAAGCCGAACCCCCAAAGAATCTATATATAGTAATGATTAAATAAATAAATAAAATACTATTTTATGATTTAATCTAATTAATGAAAACCATTTCATTCATTTCATTTAGTGTAATGAATTAAAACCATTCATCCCATTCTCTAAATCATAGATATTAAAATACAAATATTTGATATAAAAATATTTTATTTAAGATATACACTAATTTTTATTTATTTATGATAGACATTATATAAAGTATTAAAAAATAATCTAAAACATAATTTTTTTAATTAAAAAAAATTTAAAACATTTTTTTTTACAGTTAATTTTTTTATTTTTTTATATTTTTTTATTTTTTTATCTTTTTAAATATTTAATAGTTTCAAAATTAAGTTCCAAAATTATCAAAACAATGAATATAACAAAACTTTGTATCACTTTAAAAAAATTGACTTTATTTTAAATCTAGAGGGATTATTTAAATCTAGAGGGATCCAATATTGTAGTTAATGCCCCTTTAGTGAAATATTATCAACAATATTATCAAATTGACATGCGAATACCCTTTATCCTTGTAGTGAAATATTATCAACAATATTATCAAATTTATAAATTGACATGTAAATACCCCTTATAAAACAATTTATTACTCCTTATAAAACAAATTGACATCTCTGAGATTCTCGTGTACTGATCGACTGTTTATCTTGTGTACTCATATTGAAGCTTTCATGATCTGTACATAAAAACAGGAAAATTTATTAAAGCCACCTTTCTCAGGTAATGTTAGGTGAGGAAGTTTTGAGTATGACAATGACAAAATAAGTAATGTTTTTTAAAGTACATGGAGCAGCCTTATTTTTTTTTTATGGTTTTCTCTTTTCAAGAATTATTTTTATTTTTATGTAACTTTATTTTAATGTTTTTTTTCTAAAAATATTTTTTTAATGTATCTTTTTTTTTTATGTAACCTTATTTTAATGGTTTAATTTTATTGTTGTTTTGAATGGATTTAATGGTTAAGAACATGTGTTTCCTCTTAAGAGGTCATAGATTCAAATCAAGAGAAAAGTATGTATACCAATCAAATTTCTGAACGGACACCAATTTAATGTACCAATCAAATCTCACCAATTTAATATATTGACTTAACGTGACCTTAAAAATAGATTATTATTATTCATTATATTTTTGTTTTATAACATTTAATATAACACAACAATGCACTACATAACATGGGTTCAACATTGTAGCCTTCGACTAAAAGTTAAAAATACTTACAAAACATATATTTTTTCCTTTTACTCAAAATTAAGAATACTTACAAAACATAAAACATATACAAAACATATATTTTTTCCTTTTACTTGAAGTTAAGAATACTTACAAAACATAAAACATATATCTTTGTCTTTACAAAACATATACCTTTTCCTTTGGCTAAAAGTTACGAATACTTACAAAGCATATTATTTACTGTTAGATTATAGGGTTGTTATAACTCAACCCTCCTAAGTGGCATAAGAATAATACATTATTTAATTTATTATAATCTAAGATATTACATATTAAAATGAAATCTTCCACAACAAATATAATACATATTTTGTATATTTGCAACAAAAACTATAAAACAAAAGTGCTCCAAAGTGAATAGTTAACTAGAATAAGGACAATACCCCATAGTGCTTCAGGTTTGTATACCGAATAAGGACAATACTCCATAGTGCTTAAGGTTTGTAGACCGAATGGGGCATAAGTCAAGGGTCAAACTCCAATCGGCTAAGCATGAGAACGGGAATAGGACCCACATTAAAATATGTCATTTCGATTCATTAGGTTTTGTATAGAACAACAAGTTTATGTTGGGTATCAACTATATGTTTTTTTAATGTAATTTCCCTATAGAATGGATATCATTTTCATATGTAGAATAAACCAATTAAAGAAAGTGTTTATTGCGATGTTATCCAAATGTTTTCATATTAAGCGGTGAGTCCCATTTCCATCATCCTTGCAAATTTTGGAAAAGCATTACTCATGGTTTTAATGACCTTCCACGTGGTTATAAGGATAGACAAAGTCATATGAATGGGGAACTTCTTGAATTTTCATCTCAAGTATTTTTAGTTTGCTTTTAGTTCTTCTATGTCATTGGCATGACATGGGGTTGATTCTTGTTGGCATGCAAGAGACTTTTTATTGATTTAGCTTTTTAGCCTTGGTACTGACAAACCACCCCTGTTAAGATTTTGTTTGGATGCCCTTGATCTCTTCAAAGGAGAGATAAACAAAGGCATTCATTTTGAGATCTACAAAGCCTATCTCTAATCCACATGCTCCAAGCCTAGAAAGTTGTTGTCTTCAAAGCTTTAACACTAAGTAGATGTATATCTCCATATTAGTTATGCATTCTTCCAACCCTTGATATACACCAAAAGGGGTTCCTCTTGTTAACTCAAAGTTTTCTCCCACAATCTTTGCATCAAGACACACCATCATATTTCTCAGGAGCACCATATTTTCCAAATTTTCTCCCTAGAGTCTCAACTCGATGGCACTTTGTTTTCAAATGCTCTCCCTCATATGAGATCAAATAATGGTTTTATTGTCTCTTCAAGGATTCACTCTATTCTCTCCAGACTTATATGGCTTATAAGGACCATAGATGCTTAGCCCTCTTCCTCTATGAGATGTTCAACTTTCATCATCAAATTTTCGTAAGCAAGTTCCCTACTAAGGAAAACAATAATTGAATCTATTCGTTCTCCCAGTTCTCTCACATTAGTAAGAAGAGGTCCCACGGCCAAAGACAAACAAAGGCATTCATTTTAAGACCTACAAATCCTATCTCTTGTTCACATAGTTTGAGCCTAGAAATTCATTGTCTTCAAAGATTCAACACTGCATAGATGTATATCTCCATACTAGTTATGGGATATTGCAACCGCCAAGATACACCAGACTCTAGTGGTTGTGTACCTTGAAGGTTCCTCTTGCTCAACTCAAAGTTTACTCCCACCATCTTCACATCAAGACAAACCACCATATTTCTTAGGAATGTCATATCTGCTAGATTTTCTCCTTAGAGCTTGAGATTTAGGACCACTTTGTCTTCAAATGCTCTCCCTTCTGTAAGATCATAGGATGGTTTTATTGCCTCTTTAGGGATTCACTTAGATCTCTCCAAACTTATATGGCTTATGAGAACCAATTATGCTTAGACATCTTCCTCTATGAGATTTTCTACCTTCATCATCAAATTTTCATAAGAAAATCCCTAATAAGACAAGCAATAGGTTAATCACTTCCTTCTCTCCATACTCTAGGATTAGTAAAAAGAGGTCCCATAACAAACTTCCAAGCTCACATAGTTAAACTTCGAAAACAATGCAAAGCCAATAAATCTTTTAACTCTGTAACCATCACACACTTATTTTAGCCATAAGTATTATGGGTGCCTCTTTAAAACCCCATGCATGCTCTATATAAGTTACTTTTCCCTCCTTATTCTCCATCCTATAAAGGTATCATTTTTCTAATACTTCGTTTTTCTCTTAAAGGTTTATTTCCATCATACTAGATGTGTTTTTACACTTACCTAGTATACTTTACACTTCATCTCTTACAATTCCATAAATCAATTTTAACTTTCAGTAGATATTATATATGAATTAATTTATAAAATGATAATTCGTATTGTTGTGGATAAGTAAGATTGTCTTTCACATTGCCCTCTAATACGCTTCCGTGCATAAGTCGTTCTATATATGGCATTGCCGTATATTAGGAAGCACGAACATTCATATTTTATAAGAACATGGACGGTGCCTTGTCTGCCATGTGTATACAGGCAACAATACGCTCTCGCAGGATATATGTGTGTGCCTTTGTAATCGAGGCACATAGAATACTAAATACACTATTATATATTAATTATTTTTTATAAGTTTTATTTTATATATTAATTATTTTTTATAAGTTTTTTTTATTAGTTTTATAGGTGTTTTTGACAAGAAATATTTCTTATCCCATTTTTTTTTAAGAGGCTAAGTTTTGACATGGAAGACAATAGGTTTCCTAAACTTGCTTCAAAATCCACTAGTAACCACCTTCTATTGAAGACGTCGTTTTGCATAATACTGTCAAAAATATCATTAAATCAAAATTTAAAGAGAAAATGTGGTGTGATAAAGAGTTAGAAGAAAACAATAAAATTAAGGTATTATAAGGATGTCATCAACCCTAATCTAGAAGATCAAAATTATCTCTATGTTTTGACAAGTGTAAAGAAAAAAATAAGCCTGTAAAGAAAAAAATAAGCCTAAGATAAGAACAAATTATCACTAGCTCCATGTTGGTCAATTCCTAATACACCATGGGATGGAAGAGTGTGTCACCTTTGTGATACTAAGAAGGTTGAAGATAAAAAGACTTTCTCTTATATTGTCCAGCTTAGACCCAAATTAGATTTCAATTTCAAAACATTTGTCACACTACCAACCTCCCTAACTTTTTAACTCAACAAAACTATGGTTATCTTGGAAAGCTTTTCTTAATGTTTTTCCACCAGAAACAAAATTTTAAAGAATTGCAAGTAATCCCTTACCCTCTTAAGATCCCATACACCAAACAATATTAATAACAAAAAAATATTGTAATGTTTTTTATGAAACCTTTTTCACTATGAAACCACCACCACGCCTGAAAAATCTATGTGGTAGGCTTCTACGAATAATCCTTCTAGTAAAGGGAGAGGGAACTGCCTATGCGGTGGAATGGGTCTCACGTTATCCAAGTGCACCTTCTCCACCAATGGGTCTCAGCTAGGAGTTTTGATGGTTCCTTCAGACCAAGCCCTCTCGTATCCTTTTCCTCGTTGTGTAACTCCACTTTCATTGCTTCGATTCATTCCATTCCCTCATGTTTACCTTACCAAAGCACCCAAAACCCTAAATAACTTCAAATCTCTGTCACACACAACAACAATCGCATAACCCAAACATTAGTATGATGCATTTCTCTCCTCGTTGAAGAAAAATGTATAAAAGTTTCCCAAATGATATACATTTAATGAATATAGAGAATATGTCAATAGATGTAAAATCGATCATGGACATGAAGATAGAAAATAAGCTCACTAATTGTTCATAATAAATGTCAAATACATATTGGGCATGCATAGAATACTTATATCAACAATGTCAAATACATCAAGGCATGCATCAAATACTTATGGCATGTCTTCAACTGTATGTTTAAATTTTATTCATAATTAAATATTAAGGCATCAAATACTTATGGTGTGTCTTAAACTTGTATGTTTAAATTTTATTCATAATTAAATATTAAGGCATCAAAAATTTTTAGCAATCTCATGATCCATAATATTAATAATATTAATATGATGTATTTTTCTATCGTGTGAACTGTGAACTTAAATATATAAGATGTATAAATAAGTGGATTCATTTTTACTTGGGATTTATCATGAGTGCAGAGACATTAAATTCCTAGAGATGTAAATATTATTTTTTTTTAGTACAAAACTTGAGGAAATGTTAGCATTAGGAAATGTTAGCATTAGGAAATGTTAGCATTAGGAAAGATGCATATGTGTGTGTGTGTCAAGTATCAATATAGAATTAATATAGAATCATTTTACTTAAAATTGCTATATAGAAAGCAATTA
>JASDQU010439868.1:18069-43557 GCA_032191745.1 Picea mariana | reverse complement strand
TAGAATATATTGCAACTTGTGATGCTTGTACAGAAGCATTATGGCTTCATAAGATGATTTATGGACTATTTGATCAGGTGCTGGATTCAACTGTGATATATTGTGATAATCATATTTGTGTGAAGCTATAAGAGAACCCCGCGTTCCATGACAGGTTGAAGCACATTGAGATCAAGTAATACTTTATTCGTGATAAAGTTCAGAGGGGAGAAGTGATTCTCCAATATATCTCCACGAGTGAGAAAACAACTGATATTTTGACAAATCCTCTATCAAAGATAAAGTTTGCATACTTGAGGGACAAGCTCAGACTTGTGGAGATACCTACCTTGGTTGAGACAAAGGAGGTGACTTCCTCAATTGAGAGGGAGTGATGATATGTGGCATCATGGATAGTTAGTGTGCTAGCAGACATACATTATCCGGGTGGAGAATGGTGAAGGTTTGATATATTGTTGATATACCATGGAAAATTATTTTCCCCAAGTTCACAGTTGTGGCCAGAGGGGGGAAAATGGTCTAGGAAAACTATTCTTCCTGAGTTCACAGTCGTGACCAGAGTGGGGAGAATGGTCTGTCTCCCTGAGTTCACAGTTGTGGCCAGAGTGGGGAGATTAGTACATGACATACATTTTCCCTGAGTTCATAGTTGTGACCAGAGGGGGGGAAATGGTCTAGGAAAATCATTCTTTCCGAGTTCACAGTGGTGAAAAGAGTGGGAAGAATGGTCCTTGTAGCCCATGGCGTGGATTTCAACATCTGTAGGGTAGAAACTCTTTCTGAGTTCACAGTTGTGACCAGAGTGGGAAGAGGGGGGCCTTCTCCCTGAGTTCATAGGTAGTGACCAGAGTGGGGAGATACATGAAAAACATTCTTCCTGAGTTCATAGGTAGTGACTAGAGTGGGAATAATGGTCCTAGTATCCCAGAGACACTCCGAGAGAGTGTGAACAACACATGACTTATTCAACATCATGCTAGATTAATTAGATGGAGTAGACGATGATATGATTTGATTCTAGGTTATTATCCAATTGCTGTTGTACTGCATGATAATAGCTTGAATAGCTATTAGCTGGTTGTAGTGGAGACTGTATGTCTCTGGATAGTAGTCGTGTGCTACTGTGGTGGATGTGTTCCACTGGTAGTGACTGTGTGTCACTAGATAGTAGCTGTATGCTACTATGAGTGGTTGTGTACCACTGGATAATTGTTGTGTACTACTATGGATAGACACGATTTTGATCTATTTGATGGCATTGTAGTAGCTGTGTGCTACTACTTGATTTCCATGGAGACTACCATCAGTGTTGGAGGTGATTTCTAGCTAGATGGATAGTGATGATGTTGCTCATGATTTGATATGTGTGATCATGAGGTATCCTGTGTCTATGATGTTTCTACCATTACAATGAATACCCCCCTATAGCTAAGAGGGAGTGTTGATGTTATGGTAGCTAAGGGAGGTATTAACCTCCATGTATAAACTTTGACTAGAATAGAATATTTCGGAAGCCAGAGAAACCCTAATCAGATGTGTAAAAACTATAGAAGACAAGTCAGCTCAGTGAAATAATTAATATTAAAGTATTATCTTCTAGAAGGCCAAGTCGACCCAGATAGGTGACAAAAAACACTATAAATAGAAGGCGCTTGAGCTCATTTGTTCACTCTCACTCACTCTCTAATACAAGCTAAGAGGTGTGAAAGTATGGAGGAGAGCTACAATTGTTGCAGTAGTGATTGGTTCTTGGTTTTGGTCTTGGGTTATCTTTCTGGTGCGCTACCCTTGGAGAATGTGCACTTTTCTTGGTGGTATTGTCATTGTCCAGAATCATTCTTTCCGTCAAAGGTTAAAGTGCTTGGGGGTGGCTGTGTGCCTATGGTTGGGTGACAATAGAGATATTGTTTATGGTGAAAATGAGCACATCGATTATTTTAACACTCCACACAACGATTTGATTGCTTAAGTCTATGGGGGTGTACATATTGTACACTTCTTCGGATTTGAACCTGTGACCTCCTAGGAGGAAACACCTGTTCTTAACTGTCAGCCCCACTCAAGCTGTGCAATATCATGTAATTGAAAAAAATGAGGATACAAAAAACCCACCCCACTGCAATCTTGTCTCAACAAAATGCTCATTTGAATTAACATAATTAATCAAAATAGTTGTTCTATTAAATTCTCTATAATACAACTTATACAACAACACTAAATTTCAAATTAATGTGTGTATTTTATAAATAGTAACGTAAACCAGAAGAAAAGCAACATATGTATGATTGGAAAATTTATGTAATGAACAACTGAGTTTCCGAAGACCAAATATTTTGACATTTTTTCCATTGATCATGTTGCTAACAACCACTCATTGAAGGGATTAAAATCCAAAGAGTTAACTTGGTGATACACAAACCATTAAACAATAGAAAATAATGCATTGCGTTCTAGAACCAAAAGTGTAAAGCATTCATTTAAAAAACAAACACCACATTAACTAAAGTAAATTAAGCAATATCATGGAATCAACATACGAAATAATCCAAAATATGCATAGGGAGTATACTTGTGCATAACAATATAACAAATTTCCCTACAACATAGGTACCAAATACAAATGGAAGAGAGAACAATCCCTAACTTACACGAAAACCAATAAAAAATATTACAGGACCTAAGATACATAAAGAATCATGGGAACATTTCGGGACTAGATTATAGGGCAACAAATATTTATATACAAAATGCAAAGTATTGAAATGACTGTCCCAATGACTGGTACCTCATATAGCCAATAGAATTACATTCTGACATGATCTACTGCTCTTTATTTGATCCCAATTTCTGGCTTGATATTCGATCCCTCTTAGCTGTTTAGATCTATTCAGACTCAAAAGATAGGTTACTAGTTTGCTTATGCGATTTCACATGGAACTTTCTACGCTAGTACTAAGATATTGAACAACTCTAATTATGTCTTATATGTTTATAGCTATCTCACATTATTCCTATTGGTTGATATAACAATTTAGGATCATAAAACAACATCAAATTCAAAATAACGAAGACTCTGAAAGTTTGATGTTAGTTGAAACAACCAATTCATTCGCATGAAAATATTTTGTTGTTACCATCTAAAAAAAGGTAGAGGAACCCAAAGTACTAACCCCTCTTTAGATCAATAATAGACGTTGGGACTATTAACAATAATTGTATTAAAAAAATTATAAAGTGGGATGAATTTGTCCGTCAAATTTATAAATCATACCATGGTACTAAATATATATTATATATAGTCATGTATAATTAGTAGACCATTGATTTAATGTCACATAAACTCAATCTATGTATAACTGAACATGGACATAGGGGTGTGAGAAAAATTACAAGGGGATTTCTTCATGAGTATTATTACATGGAGATGTCTTCATCCATCTATTTTTAGGAATTGTAGGTGAACTTTAATATACCACATGCACCATATAATCCATAATCAAACATATATCAAGTTCCACTTGCCACAATAACCATTACAATGAGCTAAAGTGTGTATGATGAAACATACCATATGTATATCATAACTTTTGATATATATATTTCCAAAGTATGTCCACAAGGGAATATCCAATGTTAATTACAGGGCCTGGTTGGGTGATCATGGGAAAAACCTACGTTCCAATAGCATGTAAGAAACATGCAATCAAACCAAATGAAAATGACCCTTTCCAAAACTAATTTGGCTTGTAAGCTAAGAGATTTCACCTCCACTCTAGGGTGAGTCTCGTGCATGAATTCAAAATCTTGTTGACGACAATTTAAAAAATTTCCAATGTGCCCTCAAAAATCTTGGATATTGTCCCACTACATATCTATTCAATTAACCAGAAATTGCATTAGTTTAGAAAAACATACTTGATGCTTCAATAGGTAAAAAAGATCAAATCATTGACATGATAAGACTATACATACATGATGTTACTTGCAATTACAACTTTATTGTTCTTTCCCTTGGTGAATTCACATAGGTTGAGTAAATCATGAATTACTGTCACTAAAAACCGATTTTCCTTCCATTACAAAAAGAAAATACAAACAATAGAATATAAAAAAAATATGAACTTGTATAAATGGTTAATCTATTGTTGTTAACACATAAAATACATATATAAAATTTTGTTTAACTCTGTCCTATTTTCTGCTTACAAATATAACAATTAATTAAAAAAACAAATCCACATGCTTGCATGAATCTTTATGGTTGGAAATTGTTTGCACAGTGAAATAGACACAAAAATCACAAAGAAATAAAAGTTGTCCAATCTTCGCAAAGATTCATGTGCTGCCATTTTTTTGTAGTCTTTCCTTGGTTGCTTTTCGTAGGCTCCCAGACACATAAAAAACAACTAAGGAAAGACTAGAAAAACATGGGTAGTAGAAACCTTGTCGGAAATGCGTTGTGGATCGTGGAGGTGACTGCCCTTTAGACATTCATTTGTCAAATACAATAATAGGTTAAATGAATGAATAATAACTAAACATCAATGAGCTTGTATTTTAAAAAGAGAATTAAACTTTATATGATTGAATAATAATTAAAGATGTACATTTCTCTAGAAATACTAAAGGGAAATACCTCATGAGAGAGCTCCTCTTGGTTTCAAGAATTATTTATTCTCTACTAAACAAGACCAACCACATGAAGGTGGAAGCTCGTGTGGCCCCTTCCCCCCCTCACACCACTCTTGTTTCCCCATACCCAATCATGCATAACAAGTAACAAAACAATAATCAAAGGTAAATGAAATCAAGAAGTTACATGCATACAAAGCATATAAGGTTCACACACAACTAGAAAAATAAAAAATTGTACAGTCAATAATTTATATTAATAAAATTTGTCCTAAAAATATGTACAATCACTTCTTTTTTTGTTTCTTATTTTTGATAAAAGTCATGAGTGTATCATCATCAGGATCGTCTTGATCCCGACCTTCAACTATTGGGTCTTGTTATGTTGCGAGAGGGTGATGGGTCATCTTGTTAGTGTTAAGGCACATCTTGTATTTCTTGGCATATGGTTGAGGGTTTTTGTGTTACATGGTTGAGAGATTGTAGTTGTGAAGTGGTTGTGAATTTTTTGGTGTAGTCTGAGACTGTATATTAGTGAGGGTTTGATGTCTAGTCCATGTGAGGGTTATTAAACTTGTTCATGATTGTACACATATATATGGCACATGACTAGAGAGATATAGATGCACTTGGTTAAGAGATATGTAAGATGATGTATGCACATGGCACAACTACATATAAGACACAATGATATGTTGTAGGTTGATGTGACATAGGTAGGAAAGTGTTTGAAGTTTCGGAAAAGGTGAAAAACCTATCTTTCTGAAGGTGTACGTAGGCTGCAGTATAGACATGTCGCGTACATACACAGGCTGTAGTATAGATAGGGTGTGTACATACGCAATTTGCATCATATACAGGTCACATACATGTTGGGTTTTGTTGGTACATGATGAGTACAGTTACAGGTTGGTTACAGGTCAGTGGCACAAATTTGTTACAGGTTGTTGGTACAAATTGGTATAGGTTTACAGTGGTATATCTCACAGTGACAATGTGGAAGTGGTTTCATCATTTGACACTTATATTTCAGGGTGACAGGACGGGGCAAGGATAGGTGGTTGTAGCCAGAGAACATAGGGGGTTGTAGCCTCCTTCTAGTTGTATCCAAAGAATTGGGGAGTTGGAGCTTCCCTTAGGTTGTAGCCTGGAAATATATGGGGTCAGAGCCTCCTTCCAATTGTAGCTGGAGAACAAAGGAAATTAGTGCTTCCAATGAATGTAATTCTTAAAGACATATAAGAAAAAACATTATGTGGTTTTCTTCCGCATTGGGTTTCCACGTAAAAATACTAGTGTACTGTGTATGTGTATGATTGTTCATGGTTCATGGTTTATTTACTCTGCACTTGTTAAATGATAATGATATGTTGATCATAAAGATAAATAACACTTACACATTGTGGTTAAAAGGATTAAAAATCTATATTACCGATTCACCCCCCTCTTAGTAATCCAACAATTGGTATCAGAGCAAGGTTCCTTCATAAATCAATTTAACCACTGAAAGGTAGATCATGGAGAACAACAATATGTATAAAAATAGAATACCATAGTTTGATGGATATAACTATGCATTTTGGAGCAAAAGGATGAAAACATATGTACAAGCACACGGATTTGAGGTTTAGTAATCAATTGTAGATGGATATGAAGAACCAACAATTCCGCCAACAAATGACAACAAAAGGAAACTCAGTCTAAATATGCACTTCTCAATGGTCTTGGTGATTTAGTATATGGTAAATTTATGCATTGCATCTACACAAAGGATATTTGGGACAAACTTTAGAATATCTATGAAGGAGATGAAAAAATCAAGGCAAAAAAGTGTCAAACTTACAGAGGTCAATTTGAACAACTGAAGATGAAGTAATATGCGAATATTGCAACTTACTTCTTATGAGTTGATGAAACAATAAATGGAATCATAGGATTGGGAGAAGTGTTTGATGGATCTATAATTGTTCAAAAGGTACTAAGATCCCTTCCAATGATATTTGATCCTAAGGTCTCAACTCTAGAAGAAAGAACATATCTGGATTCAATAAGCATGGATGAACTACATGGAATATTCACATCCTATGAAATGAGAACCGAACATGAGAATCCAATTACAAAAGAAGCAAAATTCAAAGCATCCAAGAAGTGAAAGAAAAAGGGCAAGAAAAGGCAAAACAAGATAACGACAACAGTGACATCTCAGAAGATGATGAAGAAGTAGCCAATTTTGTCAGAAGATTGAAAAAGGGAACCAACGGAAAATACAGAGGTAAGATTCCATTGACTTGTTTTAATTGTGATGGTATTGATCATTTTGCTAAAAAATGTTCTCATAATAAAAAGAACAAAAGTGAAAAAGATGATTGAAATAACAAACAAATATACAAAGGAAAAAGAACAAAAAAGAAAGTCTTCAAGAAAATATTCTGCACCAAAGAATACAACTCATCATTGGACGAAGACAAAGTCAGTGAAAGTGAGACAAAAAGAGTTTTATTTATGGTAGTATAAGACTCCGATAAAAAAGACACCGAAGAAGAATATGAAGAGGTAGAAGTTGACTATAAAGAAGAATTGTTGAGTTCCATAGATGTTATAAAAAGGGAAAAGAAGAAAAACAAATTACTACAGGACAAACTAAAAAGAAAAGAGGAAACACAAAATTCCAACTCTAAAGAATTAGAGCATATGATATCTAATTTAAAAATATGAGTTGAAGAAGACAAATTAATCAAAGAAGCACTCAAAGAACAGTTGGAAGAAAAAGACAGGATCGTTGGAAGTTTGGAAGCAAAGATTGTCACATTGAGAAAATACCTTCAACAAAAAAACATGCAGAATAAATCTAAGGTTTTGGAAAACATTATCAACAGTCAAAGGCCACATCATGACAAGTCCAAGCTAGGATACAATCAGATAAAAAGAGGCTCAAGCTCCAAAACTACATGTCAAGAAAAAAAATCAAGAAGCTATGTAGAGACAGTCAGAGGATCTCCTGAGAAGGAAGAAAACAAGAGGTTTCATCACATAGACGTTCCACCAACCAAAAGATTCTGATTCCAGAATCCACAACAGTCAGAACGAAAAGGATTTCAAGAAGAAGATCGATTTAGAGGAGTAACTCCTTTAAGAAGATATTCAACTCCCAGGTATCAAACTATCTTCTTTGGTTTATGTTATTCATGTAATAATTTTGGACATAAAGTTGTAAATTGCAGAGTAAATAGCAGAAATAGAAACAACCATGAAAGTCATTTTAAAAATGATTATCCAAGAAGGCCTAGTGAAACATAGAGAAGAAGATACAACATATTTGAGTCCTTGAGCACTAAATTGGAATGCTACAAGTGTAACAACTTTGGAAATATATCCAAAGATTGTAGAATGACAGTCCCTCCTAGAAAATCACAACAAAATAACAACAATTACAGACATGAACCTCAGTAAAGAATATGTATAAGAAAACATAATCAATATAACATTGAATAATACACACTTCCTCTACAACCTAAGCAAAAGAAAAGTGGTTAGTATGTTGACAGTGGCTGCTCAAAGCACATGACAGGTGAAGAGGACATGTTTCTAATCTTGAGAAAGGAAAGAGATGGATCAGTCTCCTTTGGAAACGATGACTCAACTAGAATCATTGGAAGAGGCACAGTTAGAATTGGAAACAAGGATACCAAGGCAAAAAATGTTCTACTAGTGGAAGATCTAAAACATAATATTCTAAGTGTAAGTAAAATGTGTGACCAAGGTCAAAAACTTGTGTTTTATTCACATAAGTGAGAAATAAGGAAAGTAGGTCCATGCAGATTGGCTGTAACAACTGTGAGAACTTCAAGCAACATATGTGTGTTAAGTGAAATTGGAAATGAAAAATGTTTTCTAGGAAAGGAAGATGAAGTTTGGCTATGGAACATAATAATGGGTCACATAAAATTTGATAACCTTGTTAAAGTAAGCAAGAAGGAAGAAATCAGAGAAATTCCCTAGATCACAAAGCCAACAATCACATTATGCAAGCATTTTCAACAAGGAAAGAAAACAAAGACCAAGTTCACATCAAAGGAATACTCTACAACAAGACCGCTGGAAATTGTGCATATTGATCTAGTTGGACCAACTAGAACCAAGGGTTTAAAAGGTAAGCAATATTTTATGTTATTGGTTGATGATTATACAAGGATGACTGCAGTTTTTTTTCTCATGAAGAAGTCATAAGCATTCAAGAACTTCAAGATATACAAGGAAATGGTTGAAAATGAAATGGATTCAAAAATCAAATGTTTGAGATTTGATAATGGAGGAGAGTTACCTCAAAATAATTTATGGATTTCTGCAGCAAGCATGGAATAAAAAGGAAATTATCTGTTGCTAGGACACCTCAACATAATGGAGTTGTCGAAAGGAAGAACATGACAGTACATGAAATGGTGCGAACAATGTTAATGGATTCTAAGTTGACATATGTCTTTTGGGCACATGCATTGCATACATCAGTTCACATTCAAAATAGAGTAATATTCAGAAACAATAGAAAACTCCCTATGAGCTATGGAAAGGAAGACCAACAAATGTGAAGCACTTCAGAGTTTTTGGAAGAAAACGCTACATCAAAAGAGAATATAATAGAATGGAAAAGTTCAATTTTCGCGTGGACAAAAGCATACTTGTTGGATATTCGAGCACAAGGAAAGAATACAAATGTTTCAATCTAAGGCTCAACAAAGTTGTGGAAAGCATCAATATGATGGTTGATGAGACAGGTGGATGAAAAATGAAGGAATAAGAAAAGGAATCTGTGGATCAGGTTTTACAAAGAAGAAGCAAAGGATGAAGAAGTAGTAGAAGGGGACGATGAATAAGGTCGGATAGAAGTATAAGAGAAAGAACAATAAGTACCTCCAAAGACACCTAGCAAACAAATAAAGAAGAATCATCCCTTAGATCATATTATCAGGAACAAACATGTAGGAGTTGAGACTAGAAGAAGAATCCATTCACCAGAACAACTGCACCTAGTACTCTTATCTATGATTGAACCAAACTATTTTGAAGAAGCCAACAAGGATGAATTATGGATAAAAACCATGGATGAAGAGTTGGATTATATAGAGAAGAATGGAACTTGGGAATTGGTTCAAAGACCAAGGTACAAGAATGTGATCGACACAAAGTGGGGCCCTTTCGGAAACACCTGCGAAGCAGATGCAGTCTCACTCGAAGTAGCTATAGGGGGTTGGAGGACACAGGTGTCTACAACCAGAGGAAATGAAGAGTGGATTCAGGGGAACACACACAACCACTTAGTTATTCTTTATCTTCCTTAAACCTACTACGCAATTTGTATTTCAGATCTAACACAATATCACAATAGAAGCATATCAAATGACAAATAACACAACATCAATCACACGTAACACAAGATATACGTGGTTCACCCTCTCTCTAGGGCTACGTCCATAAAACTGTGCTTTATAATATATTAGGTGAAAGCATATAGTCCTATATGTGCTCTTAGCTTGTAGATCTCTCTCTCTTTCTCTTCTTCTCTATCTCCCCTCCCTACGCACCCAGCTGCAGGGTTGATCTTTGCACCCAGCTGAAGATATTACAATACCATAAGGCTTTCCTAGACAACACTTCTTTCTCACACAACAATAATCACTCCTCACAATATCCAACTCAGAACCAACATCATAAATCGAACCCATCCTAGGTCCTCTTGACCTTTATTTATACATTACAATAGCTCATCGACAACCTTAGGCCAAAACCTAGGTGTCAAAACCCTAAATGCCAAAACCCCAGGTGTCTAAAACCCTAGGTCAACTTGATTCACATTTTCAAGGCTTCACCAGCCTGCCCTTCCTTCTTTCTCATGAGGTGCTCCAAATCATCCATTGATATCTTCTTCCGCTTGCTGAGTTGTCCATGATCCATCTTCCTTTCTGATCTATCCTCCTCGATCTCCTCATCCAACGAGTTTCTTTCTCTTATTTCTCTTCGTCTTTTTTTCTCGTTTTCTCACTTCGACCCGGTATCAGTCACTGTGTCTTCTGTGCAGTTCACATTTTTCCTTTTCTTCCTTGATCTTTGCTTGGTTCCATAACCAAGGGCCAACACTTCCTCAGCCTGCCACTGATATCTCCACACCACTTCCGGATACTCCCTCCTTACATCCTCCCACCTCTATACCTAACGCACCCATGAACCCTTAGTTAAACCACTCTCCCAACACCTCCATTTCAGACTGTGCCCAGCCGAGAACCACTCCTGCTATTCTTTCTGAACAACTAGCCCCTTCCACAACTCCACTCTATTTTGAGCCTACATTTTCTGACCACCCCAGGGAGACTAACCTGTGTGCCTGCTCCCCCGATTTTCACCTTTCTTCACATCTGGTACCTTCAAGCTTTCACTCAGAGCCATTTGACCAGGTGTTGCCACACCATCTGTCAGTTTCTAGTGAAGCACAACCAAGGGATTAGACTCTCATCGAGGTGTTGGATACACTTCTTCCATCTTACAAAGAAGTTCTCTCACCTTCCCCCTTACCTACTTATCTGGGGAATTCAGTCCATTTTCCAGATCTCAAGGAAGGAACTCCAGGACACAGGATAACTATAGGTGTAGACCAGGTAAAAACACATACCTGGTCTAGAGGAATTTCTTATGAACACTCTCCTATCAAAACTAGAAGTGCTCGTCACAAAGAGGGGCCTTCTCAATCATATTCTATTGTTACACAAACACAACAATCTAGTTGTGGGGTGCTTAGAGGCATTAAATCCCTGGTGAGAAATAAATAATTATCTTGCCCTCCCTCAACATCAGAGGGGTGGGGGGACCCCTTAAATCCTCCACCTTCAGAAGACTGATCTTACGGACTTCTCCAGACATTATTTTCATTCAAGAAACCTTGGTCGATAGACAAAACGCCAGATATTTCCTAAATAAATTTTGACCTAACTGGCTCACCTGATCAGTCAACTCGTTGGGTCACTCTGGGGGATTAGCTTCTTCTTGGGACCCTTCAAAATTTTATTTAACACCCTCTCTGAGCTGTGGTGGTATTCTGCTATCTGGAACCTTACTTTGGAACAATCTTCAGATCAGTTTACTCAACTCATATGGACCCTGCCAAAACAGAAAATTATTTTGGGATAAAGTGGAGTCCTGAGGTTTACTTGATCTCACAAATCTCATCATAGTTGGGGATTTGAATTTTAATACAAGTTTTGGTGAAATCTGGGGAGCCTCGGTCACACAAGATCCATTGGCTGACTTTTTCAACTCACTCCTCCAATTGCACCACTTGATTGACTTTCCTTCAGATGTCTTGACTCCTACCTGGCGCAATGGCAGAGTGGGATTAGAGGCTATTGCTAAGTGGCTAGATTGATTCATTCTATCTGAATGTCTTGTTTCAGCTGAAGGTAGGATTAGATCCTGGGTAAATAATCCATATTTGTCAGACCATGCACCTATTGTTCTTCAATTTGGCACACCAATGGTACACATCTCATATCCCTTTAAATTGAATTCATGTTGGCTCCTTGAAAAAGATTTTTCTGCCATCGTTAAATCTATTTGGAAAGACCCTACATTCCAGCGTGAATCGATTATACAACAATGCTTCATTTGGAAAATGAAACATCTTAAATTATGTATAAAAAATTGGGCCACGAAGCATAGAAGGATCTTGCTGCATAAAATTTATGAGTTGGAACAAAAAATAAAAGAACTACATCAGACCGATTCTCTAGATGGGCCCGCAGGGGAAATGTTCCCTCTATCAAAGCAACTTGAATTCTAAAGAAATAATATTCTGCTGGCGCTGATGAAGCTCTTTGGAGGCAACGTAGTAGAGAAAACTGGATTAAATGCGAAGATCTCAACAACAAAGTTTTTCATCGATTCACCAGCTCGTCCAAGAACAAAAAACACATCTAGGATATTATTGATAATACAGGCACTAAACATCGTGGACAACAAGCCATTAAGACAGTATCTTCTAGCCATTTCAAATCTTTTTATGAAGCCAGACCACAAGCCCAACTACAAGCACTTGTCTCGGTGGCTCAAATCTATCCTCGCTCTGTCACAGCTGAGGATTCTATGAATTTGGACAACCCTTGCACATTACTGGAGGTACTGGATGCTCTAAAATCCTTCTCAAAAGATAAAATCCCAGGCCTATACAGCTGGACAATCGATTTCTACTTACATTTCTTCAATCTGGTGGGGCCAAAGCTTTTGGAGCTAGTGGAAGATTCCAGACTCCATGGTAATATCTCTGGGGCTCTTAACTCCACTTTCTTGACACTTATTCCAAAAGAAAACCACCTGAATTATTTTGGTGATTATAGACCGATTTCACTTTGCAATATCTTCTACAAGCTCATATCTAAAATAATCGCAAATAGAATCAAACCCATCCTCTCGCGCTCTCTGTCAGGTGAACGGATTGTTTTTTTAAAGGGCCAACAAATTCTCAATACCATTGGCACTACACAAAAATGCTTGCATAGCATTAGCCAAAAAAACTCACGTGCCCTCATTCTTAAACTATATTTGAAAAAGGCCTTTGACTGCATAGACTAGGACTTTCTCAAACTTATTTTAACTCAAATGGGCTTCAGCCATACCACTATTTCATGGATTACATTTTTTGTATTGGTTAATGGTGAACCTTCCTCCTTATTCCACAGTGGCAGAGGTCTGCGGAAGGGTTTCCCTCTCTCACCGCTCCTCTTCATTTGTTTCATAGAAGGCTAAAGTCTCCTCCTCAAAAAAAGCCAAGCAGAGAGAAAAATTATTGGGATTAAGGTTTCCAGGCTGGTCAAAATCCTACACCTCCTCTTCACTGATGACGTCCTCGTAATGACAAATGAAAATCCACTTGAATGGAAGGAAATCAAAGGCATCTCGAAGAGGTTTTTCTCTTCTACTGGCTTACTAATCAACTGGTCTACATCTACTCTCCATCACACCAACATTTAGGACCATGATCTGGAACATCTGAAGGGCATCTTTCCTCATACCTAATTTCATCTCTCACAAGGCCTCCATTATCTTGGTTATTTCATCAAAGCTACACACTACAAGACAACAGACTAGGACTGGCTCATATCAAAGGTGGGGAAAAAAATAGGCCACTGGTGTAATAGATGGCTCTCGATTAGAGGCCGTTACACTCTCATTAAGGCTGCCCTTGAAGGACAACCAGTTTTCTGGATGACACTTGTTTCTATTCCCTCATCAGTCCTGGGTAAGCTCATAAAAATCACCTTTAATTCTCTATGGTCGAGCAACAAGGACCAATACAAGCTACATCTATGTAACTAGGAAACACTGGCAACTCCAAAATTCAAGGGTGGATGGGGAATTATAAACATTTTTAATTTCAACAAAGTCCTGGCTGCTAATTCTCTATGGCGCACATTGACCACACATGGAATCTGGAGCTCTGTAATTAAATACAAATACTTTCCTTATACCTCAGTTGCTTCCTAGCTACGCACTGGCTCTACTCACACAAGGAATGCGTCCCAAATTTGGAGGAATCTAGCTAAATCGATGCACTGGATCCAAAGATGGTTATGCTGGAAGCTAGTCTCCGACTATACAATAGAAATTGGAAAGGATATTATCGCTGGACTTGGCCTCACATCCACCCCGTCGCCTCCTTTAATTTCACAATTGAATGCAAATAACACCCATTATCTTTACCAAGTAGCGCACCATAATGATTAGGGCACCTCGTCAGGTGGCTGGAAATCGGGCCACAATTTGGCTCTATCACCCGAGCTGGCAGAGGAGTGGGATATATATCACCTGGAGCTCAACCGTGCGAGTATACAACTACAAGAAGAAGAGGATCACTTTCTATGGGTAGGTGCAGACAGATTGGGCTTCATCACAGTTAAAAACTTATAGATAGCTATCACTAATACAATTTCGCTCAGGAATATCTCTGGTTGGCGCATGCAACTCTGGACCTGGAAACTTCCACTAAAGATCAAGATTTTTAACTGGTTAGCGGATGAAAATAAAATCCCCACCTGGGATAACCTCCAAAGGAAAGGTTGGACTGGCCCCAACATATGCCAACGTTGTTACATGGATGAAAAAACTGCTCAACATCTCTTCACAAAGTGCCATTTCACTCGCCAAGTCTGGGATAAGATTAAAATTGACCATCACATAACCACAGCCTGGATTGGGACCTCATTAACTACCTGTCTTTCCCATTAGATGTCCAATGAGCACAACTTCAAACTACTTCCGCTCTTGGTTAATTGGTTTATATGGCTAACTAGAAACAATAAGATTTTCAACAATATTTCCCCCACAGTTAATAGTGTCTCTTATAAAACTCTTGTCTTGTACCAAAATTGGAAAGACATCCATCCAACCATTGGGAAAAAAAAGACAATAATCATTCCTCACATAGCAGAGGACACACCTACGGGTTGGTTTGATGGTGCAGCTCAACGCAGTGGAACATTGTGTGGAGCAGGTGGCTTGATTAGAACAAATAAAAATTCCTTATTCAGATGGACTTTCTACTGTGGCCCAGGCACCAACACAAGGGCTGAGCTCTTAGGTGCTTGGGCTACTCTTCACTTGACCACAAGACTAAACATTGAACACCTACAATTGATCAGTGACTCCATAGTTATCATTGATTGGTTGAACCATAATGGCAAGCTCCATTCAATTTCATTCCTGGCCTGGATGGACCAAATCAGATTTCTTCAACGCCATTTCAAGAAGCTTATCTTCTCTCATGCCTCCCGAGAACTCAATAGGAAAGTGGACCTGCTATCTAAGACAACACTTCAGAAACAAGTAGGCCTAATCACTTATAACCACTGGTTGGATGGCCATGAGGGCCCCACACATGTCATCAAAATATTCTAGAACTGAAGGCTCCAATCTATCGACTTTTTCAGTTTTTCTTTCTCTTACTAGCACTCTTGTTACAACTTTTTTGATTCCCTCGTGTAATCGGATTTACCTTTTCTCATTGCTATGTTTCTTCTCCTACATTCTGGATGGGTAATAATTGAGTAATTTTTTGTGCTGGAAAAAAGTTCAAGAGATCAAATTTGATGAGCATTATTTCTTTTCTAATCAACAACTTCTTCACCTTATTTGGCTAATTGGTCTTATATCAAGCCCAAAGACAATTCAATTTTAGTGAAATGATTCATTCCAAACTTAGCTTAAATTGATGATATATTTATACTCCATTTACATTGAGGTAAATTAGTGTTAAGCTTGAGTTTAATATTAATTTACAACATTAAATGTTTATGATTATCCCATGTTTATCATATACTCTTATGGACATTTATTGATATTGAATCTCATTCTTTAGCATGAAAGGATTCTTATGTCACGTATTTCTTTGGACATTTATTAAAGCTCATCATTTAGAGTGGTGGTGGCTTCACTGGTTGTTATTGTTACTTTATGACATGTGTCCTTCTCCCATGTGCTTCTCTAGCATCATCCACAAAGAACTCTGACTCTATCTTCACAATCTCGTTTCCACCTTCACAGTTTGTGTAGCATGGGGAGAAGAAGAAGTTGTGCCCTTGAGAGAAAGAAAAGACATTGTTTTGCAAGTTCCAATATTAGAGAGAGCAATTTTGGAAATTTAAGTTTAAGGTTTTGTTAGTATCTAGCTATTGCAAATTTCCAAGTAGAGTATTAAAGACAAATTTGTCCAACGAATAGACTTTGTCGAACTTTGCCGAACTGACTATGGTTATAATAAAACATCAATTTATAAACGTTTTAAATAAATTTTTATTTTAAAATACGATATAAATTAGTTTTAAAATTATAAATATAATGATATATAAATTATAATATTTAATATTGTAATGATATTTAAATATATTTAAATTATTTTTTAATATTATAAATATTTTAATAATTTAATAGTTGATTGATAACGTGTGAATATACTTATTCGTTTAAACTTTGAATTATATAAATATAATTCTTTAAAACTTATATACTCACAAGTTAAGTGAAGTGGTATCTATAAGGTCTTTAGTTAGATGGGTGCAGAGACCTTTGCTAAAGTTCTGAAGGAGACAAAACTTGGGGTTGCTTCAGCACTCAAGTTGGGCAAGTGGATGCCTTGGGCATGCGAAGGTGCCAAGGGGCTTGCCAAAGTATGAAGCATCCAAGAGATTAGGTTGTGTCGGCATGAGGAGCGCACCAAGGTTGGGTGCACTGGTCCCAAGGGGCATGATGGTTGATGAGCGCATGAGTTCGTTTGGGCAATTAATCCACGAAGGGGCACGATGATTCATTTGGGAGATCGGGTTCACAAAGAGGCGCAACAATTCGTTTGGACACATAGGTTCGCGAAGGGGCATGCCACCCCCAAAGGATGTGATGATTCGTGATGGTGACCTTTGGAGTCCCTATAAGAAAAAAAGGGCACACAACCAAGAAGATAGATTTGAAGACAAGGAGAGAAAGAAGAGCTCTGCGGTTCTGAGGCAGGATTAGATGAGGAGGGGAGAGCTCCCTCAAGGAGCCAAGTTGCTCCACTTGGGAGGAATTGTGCTGCCTTGAGATGGACTCGGTGGATAGAGTTGGGCGAGCTTCTTTTGGGTTGGTTTTGGGGAAGTCTGGAAACACATGTCTATTGGAGGAATGTGTGAGGTAGAGTTGAAATCTGTGAAGTCTACAGAAATAAAGAGACAACAAGTCTTTAGTTGAGGGCACGTCTGAGGTACACCGCAGGAGGTTGCAGAGATGGTTTCGACAGAGAGTCTTGGTGACGAATCTGTGTATGAGTGTCTTGGTGAGGTGAGGCGATTCGTGTGACTTTGTTGAAGTTGTAAACCGAGATGGTAGTGCTCATATTGTAATTGTTTTGCAATAACAAAAACTTAGCGAGGTGTTAGGTACAGTTTGTGTCCCCCACACTATATATGTGCATGTATTTCATTTGTTCCACTATTGTTCTCTTGGATTCTCATGTTCATAGATGTATGTTTAAATATGATCAAGTGTTAAGCTCTCAACGATTGTTTAAGTATACAAGAGTTGCACTAAAGTAGGAGTGTGACTCACCGGTAGCCTAGAACGAAGTATGGGTATGCTCTAAGTGAAGTGGAGTAGTTTAGACGAAGTATCCTTGGTGTTTTCAAGAAGCCTAGTGAGAAACGCCGCGATGCTTCATGCTCTCTAGTGATACACGATCGCAAGATTAGACTAAGCACACTGTGAAAAAATAACAAAAATATATCATTCAATAAAAAAAACAAAAAAAAACCAAGTGTTAATGTGATTTGTACGCATACAATTAACCTCATTCTCCTTACTCGAATATGAACACTCAAAAGTCCATGTGACTCGGAGGAAAGAAGTCCCCCACTAAGAAAATGGTTGTTTGAAGTACCCATGGACTCACTTTGATTATTTCGAGTATGATATCATCCGAAGTTCACGGGGAGTAATTTATATAAAATGGTTAATACAAACGTGTAAGAATATGTTATAAAATAAATCCAACAAACCATACCAGAGATTAAAAACTTGAATGATATAAGAAAAAGTTAAACATAAACAAAAACATGTTGCAAAAGTTCAATTATACTAATTTAAATATGAAATTCACATGCATGTGTTTGATTAGATCTCGTAACTTATTACATTGTTAGATAGTGGTTCATAATGTTTCTCATTAATATAGAAGAGTTTCTTCATTCCATAACATGTAAAATAAAGTAGTGTACCTCGTAGTGTAGATCTTATAACTTATTTTATAGTATTAATAAAATATGGAAAATAAAGTATTTTACACTACAAGATAGTGTAGATTTTATAATTTATTCTATAGTATTAATTATTCTATAGTATTAATAAAATGGAGATGAGTTAAATGGTATGTTGTATGGATTAGTTTTATTTAGTATGTATAATGTGTTTTTAAATTATATTAAATAATTAACTAATTAGTGTGTACACGAAAAATAAGAGATAGATTGTAAAATGAAAATAATGAAACTAAATTATTATTAAATTAATCCTTACAATATTAGCAAAATATTATCTTTGTATAATATAATTTAAAGTAACAACTACTTTTATTTTTATAGTGACAATACATTGAACATTTTATGGATTAGTTTTATTTAGTGTGTATAATTTGTTTAGTATGTATAATGTGTTTTTAAATTATATTAAATGATTAACTAATTAGTGTGTACACAAAAAAGACAGAGATAGATTGTAAAATGAAAATAACTAAATTAAATTATTATTAAATTAATCTTTAAAATATTAGCAAAATATTATCTTTGTATAATATAATTTAAATAACAACTACTTTTATTTTTATAGTTACACTACATTGAACATTAATGAGTGGTTAATAATCAACATAGTCAACTATGAGTAATTTAAATAACAACTACTTTTATTTTTATAGTTACAATACATTGAACATTAATGAGTAGTTGATAATCAACATAGTCAACTATGAGTGAAGAGAAGGTAAAGTAAAAGAAAACCATAGTAAAATATCCTTCTGCATATTTATAAAATATCTTTTATATTTCAATAAAAAAATCTTATACAAAGCAAAAGAGAAATTCATTTTACCATTGCCATAATATGTAACCATACTATCCCTCTTTTGAAATGCATCACTACTTTATAAGAATAAATATTTTAATGCCTTAAACCTTCTTGTGCAAGCTCACTATGCAGTCGGCAACGAATATATTTAATGAAACAGGTTACTTGGAGAGACATGCATCGTGTGAAAGTAATCAAGTGTTTGAAAATATGTATGCTTAAAGTAAAGCAAGACGAAGAAAATGTAAGGAATTTTAACTCATTATTTTCATTCAATCAATAAAAAAAATATAAAGAAACACTGAGAACCTACTTTTCAATACAATAGTATAAAGAAAGATAGAGAAATTCCTTTTTCGTAAGATAAAAGGATTGAAATATTATGCGTGATAAGTGATTGATAATGATGGATGGTGGACAAAGATAGATATGGAATGCACTTACGGTGAGTATGAAGAAAATGCAAGGAATTTTAATTTAATTAATTATTAAATACGAAGAAAATGATGTAGAAATATGAAATGCAAGTTGGAAGAGGTGAGATGGTGGGTATTTGCCCCATTGTTTTTATTCATTAAGAAAAGAGGTGGAGGTGGTTTCACTGTTTTACCCGTTTCACGTCGTGATGAAACGGGTAGTTTGCAACGTGGTATTTACGTATATATTTAATGAAACGGATTACGTGGAGAGTGAGAAGTCATGACGAACCTTAAAGGAATTTAGTCATGAATTTACTTACATTATGTCCAATGCTACATCATACGTAAGCATAGTCACCATCATTATTATATGTAGTAAATATTCTTGTTTATTTTTAATTGGGTTTAGTTTGGATGGTTGTGACGAATGATTGTTATCCTTCCCATCCAAGTTTAATCCCCATAATGATATGTTAATCTCATAATGAGTATGTTGTAATGGCTTAGAGCCTATATGTATTAGAAAGTTTTCTTTGATTCAATTAAATAGCAAAACAACTACATCTCATAACATAACACAATTAATTTTGTCTTAGATTTAAACAAGAGTAGATCATTTTCTTAACAAAAGCTTTAATAATTTAGTACTTACAAATTTGGCTTTCATTTTAATATATCCTTTAGAGCCAAGTTTGTGTTATCCAACTCTTTCTAATCTAGTCTTGGTGGCCTTTGATGTTTCTTTAAACCTATCAAAATTTTCAAGAACATGTTAATAAGAAACTTCGTTGGTTACATCAAATGCAAGATTTATATGGAACTCCAAAAATAATAATTTATTCAGTTAATATTATATTATTACTTTTCTATCTCTAACTTTCGATTTCTTTCCTGTTGGAATAATGTCGAAATTAGTAGAATTTGTTATAGGTTGTTGTGTGCTTGGTTATGTTTGAAGAATGAGTGGTTTCAAATCCACATTTGTATGGATTTGTTCAAAGATTGTTTTGTATCTCCGCTACTATATATGCATGTGATTCTTGGTAAACAATAATCAAGTGTGGTGAGTAGTTTTGGCTCATTGTTTCTTTGGTGTTAATTTCTATTTGTTAATATTTATTTCATTTTTCAAATTTTTCTCCTTAGTGTCCTCTGTTTATGTAACTCTTTATTACAGTGTAATCATTTAAATCCTTGATTACAACTTGGTGAGGTAAAAACTCTACAGTTTTACCTTCACCCGGATGAGTAATATAATACATTGATAGAAGGTTGCAGGAAATATTTGGAACACATAATACATTATTGAAATGACCATTATCTACCTAAATTGTTCTAGACCCTATCACACCAAGAGATCTATCATCACCAACAAATATTTCTTTGGTGTTGCATTCATTAAGAGCGGAAAAAATGGCTTTATCCATAGTCATATGATAAGATGCTCCAGAATCAATAAGCCACTCATAAGAAGAAGAAGTAGTTGTTGCATTGAAGGAGAAACCAGAAGCATAAAGTGTGTGTACATGAGAAGAAGAGTTAGAAGAAAAAGAATCAAGATTGATGTTGTGCTTCTTCATTGTTGATTCTAAGGTTTCCATCTTTTTTAAACATTTGGACTCCAAATGACCATCTCGCCCACAAAAGTTGCAATGCATGTCAGTCTTTGTTGGCCCTTGGTTATGAAAGAAAGCGGAGATTACGGGAGAAAAGACGAAGTGCGAACTGCACGGAAGATACATTGACTAAGCTCATGGCGAAGTGGTCAAAGAAGCAGAAAAGATGGGGCGAAGTATGATGGAGTGAGCCGTTGGACGAGAGGATCAAGGAGAACAAATCAATAAGGAAGATGGATCGTGGACAACTCAACAAGCAGAAAAAGTCACCAGTAAATACTTGGAGCACTTCGCGGGAAGGAAGGAAAGACAGGCTGGCAAAGCCCGGAAAACGCGGTTCAAGTTGACCTAGGGTTTTAGACACCTAGGGTTTTCGTATCTAGGGCTTTTACACCTAGGTTTCGGCCTAAGGTTGTCGGTGAGAGATTATAATGTATAAATAAGAACCTAGAGGAGAGAAGAGGGGTTAGCTATTGTAAGAAGAAAGGACATTGGTCATTATCATTGCTATCTGGAGAGAGAGAGAAGTGTTGTGAGTGAGAGCACTTGGGTATTGTAAGATATTCAGCTTAAATCGATGATATATTTATACTCCATTTACATTGAGGTAAATTAATGTTAAGCTTGAGTTTAATATTAATTTACAACATTAAATGTTTATGATTATCCCATGTTTATCATATACTCTTATATACATTTATTGATATTGAATCTCATTCTTTAGTATGAAAGGATTCTCGTGTCATGTAGTTCTTTGGACATTTATTAAAGCTCATCATTTAGAGTGGTGGTGGCTTCACTAGTTGTTATTGTTACTTTATGACATGTGTGCTTCTCCCATGTGCTTCTCTAGCATCATCCACACAGAACTCTGACTCTATCTTCACAATCTCGTTTCTACCTTCATAGTTTGTGTAGCATGGGGAGAAGAAGAAGTTGTGCCCTTGAGAGAAAGGAAAGACATTGTTTTGCAAGTTCCAATATTGGAGAGAGCAATTTTGGAAATTTAAGTTTAAGGTTTTAGTAGTATCTAGCTATTACAAATTTCTAAGTTCCAAGCAAAGTATTAAAGGCAAATTTGTCCAACGAATAGACTTTGTCGAACTTTGTTGAACTGACTATGGTTATAATACAACATCAATTTATAAACGTTTTAAATAAATTTTTATTTTAAAATACGGTATAAATTAGTTTTAAAATTATAAATATAATGATATATAAATTATAATATTTAATATTGTAATGATATTTAAATATATTTAAATTATTTTTTAATATTATAAATATTTTAATAATTTAATAGTTGATTGATAACGTGTGAATATACTTATTCGTTTAAACTTGTATACTCACAAGTTAAGTGGTATCTATAAGGTTTTTAGTTAGATGGGTGCGGAGACCCTTGCTAAAGTTCTGAAGGAGACGAAACTTGGGGTTGCTTCAGCACTCAAGTTGGGCAAGTGGACGCCTTGGGCATGCGAAGGTGCCAAGGGGCTTGCCAAAGTATGAAGCGACCAAGGGATTAGGCTGTGTCGGCATGAGGAGTGCACCAAGGTTGGGTGCACTGGTCCCAAGGGGCATGACGGTTGATGAGCACATGAGTTCGTTTGGGCGATTAATCCGCAAAGGGGCACGATGATTCATTTGGGAGATCGAGTTCACAAAGAGGTGCAACAATTCATTTGGACACATAGGTTCGCGAAGGGGCACGACACCCCCAAAGAATGCAACGGTTCATGATGGTGACCTTTGGAGTCCCTATAAGAAAAAAAGGGCACACAACCAAGGAAGATAGATTTGAAGACAAGGAGAGAAAGAAGAGCTCCGCGGTTCTAAGGCAGGCTTAGACAAGGAGGGGAGAGCTCCCTCAAGGAGCCAAGTCGCTCCACCTGGGAGGAATTGTGCTGCCTTGAGATGGACTCGGTGGATAGAGTTGGGCGAGCTTCTTTTGGGTTGGTTTTGGGGAAGTCTGGAAACACAGGTCTGTTGGAGGAATGTGTGAGGTAGAGTTGAAATCTGTGAAGTCCGCAAAAATGAAGAGACAACAAGTCTTCGGTTGAGGGCACGTCTGAGATACACCGCAGGAGGTTGCAGAGATGGTTTCGACAGAGAGTCTTGGTGACGAATCTGTATATGAGTGTCTTGGTGAGGTGAGGCAATTTGTGTGACTTTGTTGAAGTTGTAAACCGAGATGGTAGTGCTCATATTGTAATTGTTTTGCAATAACAAAAACTTAGCCGGGTGTTAGGTACGGTTTGTGTCCCCCACACTATATATGTGCATGTATTTCATTTGTTCAACTATTGTTCTCTTAGATTCTCATGTTCATAGATGTATGCTTAAATATGACGAAGTGTTAAACTCTCAACGATTGTTTAAGTATACAAGAGTTGCACTAGAGTAGGAGTGTGACTCACCGGTAGCCTAGAACGGAGTATGGGTATGCTYTAAGTGAAGTGGAGTAGTTTGGACGAAGTATCCTTGGTGTTTCCAAGCAACCAAGTGAGAAACACCGYTGTGYTTCATGCTCTCTAGTGATGCACGATCGCAAGATTCGACTAARCACACTGTGGAAAAATGAMAAAAATATATCATTCAATAAAAAAAACTAAGTGTTAATGTGATTTGTACGCATACAATTAACCTCATTCTCCTTACTCGAATATGAACACTCAAAAGTCCATGTGACTCGGAGGAAAGAAGTCTCCCACTAAGAAAATGGTTGTTTGAAGTACCCATGGACTCACTTTGATTATTTCGATTATTTCGAGTATAATATCATCCCAAATTCAGGGGGAGTAATTTATATAAAATGGTTAAGACGATCATTTAAAAATATGTTATGAAATAAATCCAACAAACCATACCGGAGATTAAAAACTTGAAAGATATAAGAAAAAGTTAAACATAAACAAAAACATGTTGCAAATGTTTAATTATACTAATTTAAATATGAAATTCACATGCATGTGTTTGATTAGATCTCGTAACTTATGACATTGTTAAATAGTGGTTCATAATGTTTCTCATTAATATAGAAGAGTTTCTTCATTCCATAACATGTAAAATAAAGTAGTGTACACTAACTCGTAGTGTAGATCTTATAACTTATTTTATAGTATTAATAAAATATGGAAAATAAAGTATTGTACACTACAAGATAATGTAGATCTTATAATTTATTCTATAGTATTAATAAAATGGAGATGAATTGAATGGTATGTTGTATGGATTAGTTTTATTTAGTGTGTATAATGTGTTTTTAAATTATATTAAATGATTAACTAATTAGTAATTAGTGTGTACACAAAAAAATAAAGATAGATTGTAAAATGAAAATAATAAACTTAGAGCAAAATATTATTTTTTAATAATATAATTTAAAATAAAAACCATTTTTATTTTTATCGTGACAATACATTGAACATTAATGAGTGGCTGATAATCAACATAGTCAACTATGAGTGAAGAGAAGGTAAAGTAAAGGAAAACCATAGTAAAATATCCTTCTACATATTTACAAAATATCTTTTATATTTCAATATAAAGATCTTATACAAAGCAAAAGAAAAATTCATTTTACCATTGCCATAATATGTAACCATACTACCCCTCTTTTGCAATGCATCACTACTTTACAAGAATAAATATTTTAATGCCTTAAACCTTCTTGAGCATGCTCACTATGCAGTTGGCAACGAATATATTTAATGAAACAGGTTACTTGGGGAGACATGCATCGTGTGAAAGTAATCAAGTGTTTGAAAATATGTATGCTTAAGTAAAGCAAGACGAAGAAAATGTAAGGAATTTTAACTAATTATTTTGCATCAATAAAAAAAAATATAAAGAAAGACTGAGAACCTACTTTTCAATACAATAGTATAAAGAAAGATAGAGAAACTACTGTTTCGTAAGATAAAAGGATTGAAATATTATGCGTGGTAAGTGATTGATAATGATGGATGGTGGACAAAGATAGATATGGAATGCACTTGACGGTGAGTATGAAGAAAATGCAAGGAATTTTAATTTAATTAATTATTAAATACGAAGAAAATGTAAAGAATTTTAAGTTAATTAATTATTAAATATGAGAATGTAGAAATATGAAATGCAAGTTGGAAGAGGTGAGATGGGACCATACAACTAACGGAAAGCGAGTTCAGGTCCACTTCTTTTGTTGAAATATTTTG
>JASDQU010439867.1:18349-54325 GCA_032191745.1 Picea mariana | reverse complement strand
ACTAGAAAGAAACAGGCCAAGCATGTCATATTAATGAGAATAACGACAACAATACTTACAATCGTAGATGCGAATGCGACAACTTCGTCAAGTCCTCTTCGTCTAACCCTTGCCTGAAAGATCCAAGACCTGGATAACAGCAGCTTCACTGATCAATCTCTTTTGTCTGACTGTAAGTTTCCTCCAAGATCATAAGTTTCACATATCCAATTCTTCCCTTACCACTTATGAGATCATAAGTTTGGTATGATTATCTCTTTCTTTTCCAGTCTTACTTATGAGATCATAAGTTTGACATCCTCTATTTTGCAGTCCTCACTTATGAGATCATAAGTTTGGTATCATTCTCCAATTTTCATCCCTCACTTATGAGATCATAAGTTTGACATTCTCTATTTTGCAGCCCCCTTTCACCATTAGAAAGCTTGCTTATATAGCCTTGGAGAGGCTCAACAATCTTGAGATATCCTTGGGGAAGGTGAGGATTTTCCTCCTTCAGTTGAGGATCTGCCCTAAGATCATGGCTGAACTAGGGATTCGAATCCAACTGCCTTCCAAGAATGAAAAGATGCTTCCCCCATCCATCTCAACAACTTAACAACCGCCCAGAATAGGTAGCGCTCCCTCAAAAGGGCCATCAGAGCGCTGTAGCGCTCCCTGGTAAGCTTCACGGGGGCGCCAACGCTCTCAAAATATATAACGCTCCCTCAAAAGGGGCAGGGGAGCATTATAACGCTCCCTGACAGTGTATGGGGGAGCGCCGGCGCTCCGAGATACTGTAAGGGGGAGCGCTCCTCTCCAAAACTCAGTTTTTGAGGTGCTTTCAGGTGGCAAAAGGTATTTCACTTGAGTAAACCAGTTCTCCTCCTTCAAATCAGTCATGTGAGATGTTATAAGTGCCCCTTTAGTGTCGTTGACATGGCAGTATGTCTGAACACCCTTTGTGACACTAGTGACCAACTTGCGACACTTGCGAAAGTTGCGGGGAAGATGCGACACTTACAACACTTGAGAGGGACAATGCGACACTTACCCAATTGATCAATTTTGACGTGTAACATCGGGTTTCCAAGGTTATATCTTGTGTTTATTTTTGGATGGTGTGTGAGTTTTATTTCTGTGCTCTATTTTTTTGATTTAATCTATTTCATATATTTTAAGCAAAAAACCAATAATTAAAGAATCTAAGATCTAAACGAAATTATGATCCGGATTATTTTCGGCATGAAATGAGAGTGGAGATATAATAAAGAAATGTACAAAGATATATTAGATATACAATAATATAACAACAATATAGAATAGATATAACAATAAACACAAAGATACAATAATACATAATTTCTATTAATGAGCGAAATGTACAAAACTGTAAAATAAAAAGTGAATGAACTCACTAGAATGGTGGAAACTTATCTCTGAGAAGAGATGTGATGGCTACGCTCATTTGGAAGAAGATGATTGTTACAATGAGGCCCCAAAGGCCTTTTTAACATAAGGAAAATCCAAAACCCTAACCCTAACCCCGGAAGATGAAACGCCAAAAGGTTTGCGGGCCCCGATGGGGGTAGTTGATACGCCAACTTCTCGAGGGCGTAATTTTTGCATATGATCTCTTGTTGGGGTGCTCGATACACCGTTGAAAATGTATAGCTGATAAGAACACATTTTGATAGGACGAGTATATTCCCTTTGGCAGTCTCCTGGGCCAGAAACCGTAAAAAAACGTCGTTTAGGGCCTCACAACGACCCCAGAAGATTTGGGACCTAAAAAACTACCGAAAAACTGCCAAGGTGGAAAATCGTTTTTCGAGCTAGTGGAATATGTGGGTGGCCAGCGATATCCAACTAGATCAATACTCCCTCCTTAGGAAGCAATGGTATCCATTGCGTTGAGTTCTCGTGGGAGATGGGGAAGCATTTGTTGAATCAAAAACTTTGTGAGTTGCCTGCCTTGTGATCCATATTTTATGAGCAGAATGAAATGAATACAAATTATTATCCAAAAGATGCTTAACATACAATAACATATATACAGTAAAACTAGTTTCTATTAAATAAGAAAATAAGTTGAAACTCTGAAATGCAATGAAAAACAAGCTTTCTAGAATGGGGACGACTTATCTATGAGAAGAGATGTGACGACTGCGCTCATTCGCAAGAAGATGATTACAATGAGGCTCTGAAGGACTTTTTACAATAAACATGAATGTAAAAAACCATAGACATCCAAAAACCTAAACCTAGGAGAAGAAGCGCCGAAAATCACGTGGGTCCTGTTTGGGTAAGTTAGTACATCAACTTCCCAGGGTCGTAACTTTTGCACACGATCTCCATTTTAGGTGCACGATAGCCCGTTGGAAAGGTATATCCGAGGAATACACATGTTTCCTATGGAGAGCCCTAGGCATTATATTATGGAGAGCCCTTAAAACGTTATTTAGGGCCTCAAAACGTCCCTGGAAGTCAGGGACCCGAAAACTAGGAAAAATTGCCGAACTGGAAAACTGCCAAAATGAGCCATTTGGAATAGGTGGGAGGACACCGAAATCCATCTAGATCAATCCTTACCCCTTAGGAAGAAATGGTCTCGATTTTGTTGAGTGACCCAATTAGATAAATAAATTTCTACTGAATTTGGCCTCGAGTGAGCCACTTGCCTTGGTCCAGGAGCTGTCCTACTTTGACAACTCGATAAAGCTGGATCCTTTGCTGGTGAGTGCCCTTGAACTGTTTGTACACATATGATCACTGGATGCCTGTTGTATGGAGTTGGGGTTGAGATCTGTTGGTGTCAGTTGTTCTTCTATCTCTGAGGTGTCCAATAATGGCGGGAAATAAGGTCAAAGGAGATCCACATTGAACACTGGGTGCATGCCAAGGAAAGGAGGAATGTTGAGCTCAAAAGTATTGTCACCCTATTGAGAACTCAACAAACCCTAAAAATCCTATGTCAAATTTTTACTTTTTGGGTACCACTTGATCTTTGCACTGTCTGATTCAACTTTGTTTTGAGAAATGTTTTGTCTTTGCTTATTATCATGGCTCTCATCAACTATTCAGGTTTGTTTGAACTTATGAAACCCCATGACTTAAAAGGCATTAACACTTGAATAAATAATCAACAACCAAAACATTTCACTCGACAAGCTTGGATTCAACATCAAAAGGAATTCAAAGAAGGAAAAGAACCAATCGAGAAACCTCAGTCACCGATCGCCGATCTCCATCGACATCGGCAAAAGGAAGTTTTTGCTTGCATCAAAGTATTGCATAAGGATATCACCGATCGCTGATTCCCCTTCGGCATCAGTAAAAGACGAGGGGAATAGACGTTAAAAAAGAAAGAAAAGATATCACCGATAGCCAATACTCGACACGCTTATCAAAATCAGGGAAAACCTAAAAGGATCGCAACGAACATTCTGACTATGCTAAAGAGTATACCCGATCACCGATCCTCGATCCGTTTTCGGCATCGGGAATTTTTCGAGGAAGCTAATCCGAAGAAAGTACTTGATAGGTTTATCGTCGATCATCGAACTTGTATACGTTTTCGCCATCGAAAATCTAAGGTTTGTTTTATAACGAATAACTTAATAAAAGTCCCGACTCCAATTAATACACGTGAATTAGGTCATCGGTCTTCAACGCCATGTGTCTTTACCAGATTGGAGAATCGTACAATCTAGTTTTACCCAAAGTCATTCTTGGTTCCCTAGGTCCGAGTCACACCTCCGAGTCATCTTTTCCACAACAACATTGTATGGTGAGATTGATCGGTGTCAGAGCTTTTGCAGAAGGACATCAACAAAAACGTTCATAGCACATCCCCGGTCCCTGATCCACCCACTGAGAGAGTGAAATGATGGGACGTTTTAGCATTAGATACAATTGGGTTTTGAGAATTTAAGGGAACAATTAATACCAAATCCCAAATTAGTTTCTACCTCGTGCACAAATCAAAACAACCGTTTAAAATCATCGATAGACCACATCACCCCCCGCACCTCTGCCGTCAACCCACGGTGAATTTATGTTGTAGAGATTCGGCAGTAGATTTGTTTAAATTTCACTCATCATCCAAATTGAATGGATAATGTGACATGGTGATTTCTTCCGAAGAAGCAAGATGAGTAATTCAAATGCTGAAGAGATCCCTTGAGTATCAAAATAACTAGGTTTTAGCGAGCTTCATAGGTATGTATCCAAGTATGTAAATTTTACATGGCTGCAAATTATGTGTTTTCTATCCGGTTTTGTTCTTTACAAAGTGTCTGAAGGTTTATTTTAGTTGCAATAAAAATGCCACTAAGAAATCCAACCACCATACAATCGCTGAGGGCACCGAAGCTAAAAGAACCAGAGGTAGGCGAAGTCTCCTCTCTAGGGGCCGCAAAACAATTAGATTACACTCTGAGGCCAGAACTTGTCATCAAAACAACAATGAAGAAAGTTTTTATCTAGCCTTTAGACTTTGGAGTTATAGAGGCCAACATGGGGTCCAATATGGCACTCCCACATTGGGGAGAAATCTTTAACAAGATCACCCGGGAGGAATACCCAGAATATGTCCCACACAGTGATCCAGATGTGAGAGCGCTCGACGACGAAGTGTTCCCGAACATCCAATGGTCGTACCTACATATGGTTGTGAGCAGAACGCCTATTTTTCCCTATATTGAAGTCTTGAAGTGTCTCATCGATCACACAGACACACATAAATTCTTAATCAATGATAAAAATGGTGGGTGTGTCGGGGTGTTCCTTTCGGTAGAGGTCCAGAAATACTACAAACTCTGAGACCCAGAGGAGTGTCTAAATACATATTTCATCGTGAAGTTCTACGAGTTCCATGACACCATCCAGGTAATGGCCTCATGGTGGAGGGAAGACAAGAAATACACCATCCAGAGCACTAGCTGGTACCAGACGACCAACTTAAGGGAGCCATACATCTATTTTATGGCTCTCATTTGCCAATTATATGGAGAGAAGGATTGCTCCAGATTTTCAGAGGCTTGGATGCCTTTGGCTTAAACATTGGCGATCTGCAAGAGCAGTTTCAACTGGGGAGTGATCATTTCTAAACAATTGAGCATCTGTATACAACAATCTCAGACGCCGAAGGAAGGAGAGACACTAATTTCTACATGGCTTCATATTTGCTTGATGTCATGTGCGCCAAAAACATCTTCGCTGGCATGAATATGAGATGGCATGTCACAGAGCTCCCAGTCCACATCTATTTTAGCGTGCTATGGGAGAACAAGTATACAAGGTCTTACTCCCTCATCTGCGATGAATTCATCACATGAATTTATTTGATTCTTTTTAAGAAGAAATGCCCGAGACTATCGGCTGCGGCCAAGAAAATGATTTCCAAGGTAGGCCACTGGTACTTGGACAAGCACAACACCTACATCAGGGTGTTTGGGGAACCCAGAGCACCACATATCTTACCAACTCATGTCCCAGACTGGCTTGTAGTAGGAGAAATATTCTATGAAACCATATTGCAAGGCTACAACGCCACCCTAGTTAAGGACAAGAAGAAGGCGTTCATTCCCTATGGTTTCCATGTAGGTTTCTACTTGGTTAAAGATACAGCTAAAGCGAAACAAGAAGAGATGATCCAACTTGAGTTCATATTCCAGAAATGCTGATTCCGCAAGCATGATCCAAAGGGCCTGGTCTTGCAACATGCTTCACAAGTTTCGTCCTGTTGGTCGTATGCCCACGACAAATTTGAAGATGAAGTCTTCACAGAAAATGCCCAGGACTGGGACGAGGTGGTAGCAAGGATGGCCAATCCAAAAATGACCAGGTTTAGGGCCATGAGCCTATATGAATAGGAGATGTCCATAGAGAAATCAACTCAAGAGGCTCTCAGGGTCAGGGAAGAAATCAGAGTGATAGAGGCAACAAAGGTTTCCCTGGTGGCTCCAGTGTAGGATAGGGGATTTCCTATGACACATGATGCACGAGCGAGGGAATTTCTCATGATATAACATGAGCAACGTGTAATATATTAGTTGCAGGATGACCTGAACCTCGTAGGAATAACAAGAGAACTTGCTGAAAACCCAGATGAAAGTCGGCCGGTATGTCCAAGCGGCCCTGAGCTGATACAAATTGATGAAATCACTAGGTTAGATAACCCTGAAGTTACAATGCCACATGCTGGATCACCGGGGGATGTTTCGGCTTAGCCGAAGATAGTCAGAGCATCAGGGACAACAAGTGTACCAAACCCCCTCTGCAAATTGATAAACATCTATTACGATGAGGAAATTTTGGAGGTTTCCCTGATGACTCCTCTGCGGATCACAAAGGAAAAGGAGCCCGAGAAGGCATCTTCTCCAACTCTCGACGCTCAAATTCAGGGCCTTCCACAGAATGACCAGGAGGTCGAAAGTGTTTTATACACTGAGATACTCGATGTACCAGAAGACCAAATGGAAAGTCCAACGGATGAGCCAAGGTTGGGCGAACAAAAAGAAGAAGCTCCATAGCAGGAAATTGACATCTCAATGAACTATTATCAAGTAAGTACCGAGCCTACCCCCGATGCTTCAATTTCAACCGGTACTCAACCTCCCGATGAGAAACAACCAAAGGCCAGACCCTCGGAACACATGAAAGAGGTTCAAGAACCCATTCTTGANCCTGGAAAATATGCTTACCTGGGGAGATCAACAAATCCCCAAACTGATGGATGAAGTTGCTGATATACATGCCATCTCCTATGACTAGAAAAGGAAATATATCATGCAGAGAGCCACCAAGAAGAGGATGATTACTCTAGATCACTCCATCATCATCACCACAGAGGAAAAACTGATCAACACAGAGCATGCCAAGACATTTGAACTTATCGACACAAGGATGGAAATCATAGATGCCACCCTGGACAGAGAAAAAATGGATGAAGAAGAGTTGGCCACTGCTCTAAAGGAATTGGAACATCTATGCCATTTGGAGAAATATTACCAAGACACCACACAGGTCGCGATGTTCATGAGGCCTACAGTAAATTTATTGATGAACAACACCTATTCACTGCAAGGATAGCCGAGCTTCAAGAAGACACCCTCATGGCACTAGCGATGTGAAAGGATATGGAAAGGTGGTATGAGAAAGCACACCAAGCCATGGAAAGGATCGATTACGTCAACGCATTTCAACAGGGCCGGGATGCCAGAGAGCACGACATCCGGGTACTCAGGTAAAGCAACATTGACCGCATAAAGAAGTTGACCGAATATTGGGTAAAAATGGCTCAAGAACATCATCGGGAAATTCGAGAGAAATGGGCTGAGTGTGAAAAGAGTTGAACAAAGATCAACCGGGCAATGAGGGACATTGGCCTCCCTGAATTCAGCACACCGGAGGACTTTGTCGACTTGCGCGACATAGTAAAATTACATTCCTAACAAGACTCATCATGGGCTACAGAGGTAGAAAAGATGGAGGACATGGTGCTAGGACAAGTGTAGCGGTTCATGGAAAACCCGATCAAATCTTGAAGCCTGTTGTAGCAGTTAAGTGCCAGAATAGTCAAGTATCAGGCACGAGTAGTAGAGATGAGAGAGGTCCTTTTGGCCCCAATGGAACAACATAGATTCCCATATGCTAACACATGCGATGATCTCTTCTTCAAATGGTAGGAGTACGAGAAGAGTCATCCACTCAAGTGAGATCATTTGATGACTCTTTGAACACTGAAAGAAGAAAGCACCATGTGGCGAGTTTTGTTTTACTTAGCTACACTTTCAATAGTTATTTTTAGTTAATAGTATGTTATAAATAGGAGGATCGACCTGTTAGCAAGAGGTCGATGGTTGTTACAAAGATCCTCATTTTTGGATTTGTAAATAACTATTTCGAATCTGCCTTAATTGAGAAGTCCTGTTTAGGACCAGAGACAAGTTTGTGTTTCTCATCAAAAGTGTGTATGATTGGATATGAAGAAGAATTATTTCTGATTTTATCTCATGAATGGATGTTGTAACGAGTAAGAGCTTCTAAATCTGTTTATAAGTTATCTGATTCAATGTTTTTATAGTTCTTGTCTTTAACGATGAAGAATAAATCATTGTGTTAGTATGTGATTGATGATTAGAGCCAAGGGAACTATTTTTCTTGCCATCATTTATTTCATATATGTTTTCTTCTGATAATCGCGCCTCAGTCAATAATTGGAACACCAACAGGTTAACGTATTAGTACTAGGCTTGTGGTAGAGAATCATTGTCTGCATGCTTTAGTGAAAGGGTTATCCCAAGCTCAACCTTATCCAGTAGTTAAGATTTTCCCACTTTGTTACCTAGTTGGTTTATACCGACTTTTATCTTGTATCGATCCCACCTATAAGAGAAAATACAAAAAGAGAATGTCTGAACTAAATGAGGAGTTTTTCATAAGGAGACATCCTATCGATCACTACGTGAAGACCATTGATTAATCGACCAGATCGCAAGATCTGGAGAACCATTCCACCATTAAATGCTGGAGAGTCTAATTGGGACTTGGTGGCTGGTTTGGTTCCTACTGTTGAGTTAAAGGGATTTAGGACCCCTCAACACACCCACAACCTTGGTGATGGTGTACGACCCATAACAGAGTGGGGGAAGCTTCCGATGGGGTCCGTTAAGGCGTTCTTTTTGAAAACGCAACCAGACTTTGTCACCCTCCTAAAACTTATGTGGCACCCATTGTTGATCATGGCGCTACTTGTACTTGTCATTGGACTTATGTAGGATATACTAAACCTATTGGTGGATGTGATGGATCTGCTCAATGAACCGAGTGGCTTTGTCAGCTTCAGTTGGAGTAGGAGATGAGTCGGACGAGATGACCACAAGGGGTAGTGCAACATCTATGAGACCCAATGGATGGAATCCAAACCCCACCTGAAATGGGTTGTTACCAGTTGAGCTATGCATGGCTCAGTTGTAGCTATGATGGACATAGGGACGACTCTCATACCATGTGTGAGGGTGGTTGGAATTATACATGCACAGGATATGCATGATCATTTGATTTATGACCTCGGTTTGGACATCTGTCTGGGGGTGGAAGGCCATGGATTTGTTGAGCTTGGTGTCTAGCAGTGACCAGAGGCTCGACTAGATTGTGTTGAGAAATCAACTGTCTCGATCTGAGAAAATGGTTTGTGGGATTCCAAAATGTACCCAGACTCGTTCAAAGAAGAGCTTGGAAATGACCTTTTCTATGATTCTCTTCTTGCAGGCGGCCAAAATCGCCATCTTAGAAAAGTGATCAACAACACAAAAACACAGTCATTTCCCCACTTGGTGGACAAGAGGCCCGCATGTAGTCCATGGAGATGGATTCCCATGGCCTGTCAGGAGTAGGCAGAGGGGTGTATAGGCATTATTTCTTAGTGGTTGGATTGGCAATAACATAGGTAGTGCATGACCTGGTATACTTGTTGACCTCCTGTCAAAGTTTCAGTCAGTAGAAATGTTTCTGCAACATTTCCATTGTATTTTCGACATCGAAGTGTCCTTCTAACCGAGTGTAGTGGGCTTCCTAGATCAACTTCACTCGCTCACTTGATGGAACACATATATGGCCCAGACGACACAACAACCCATCCTGAAGATGAAAATTTGTGACAACTGCATTTGCACCCAAGATTTGGTAGGTGGTGGCGAAGTTTGGGTCTATCTCATAGAGTTGGGGCCATCTAGAGGTCTCATGGCTGCAAGTGTCTAGCACCATGGTGAGTGCCATGACTGGTGGTCTGCTGAGGCAATCAACAACGCAGTTGGTGCTTCCTATTTTATACTTTATTTTGAGGTGGAATTGCTGCAAGTATGTGGACCACTTCTTATGGCGGTCATTTTTCAATTTTCCTCGTGTCTGCATGAACTGCAGTGGATTATGATCAGTGTGGATGGCTATCTCCTTTCCAAGAATGTAATGTCTGCATTGGCGACAGGCTTGCACAAAGGAGTACATTTATTTTTCATAAGTAGGGTACTTACAAACAACATTTGATAATGTCTCACTATGATAGGTGTTGGCACAAGGGTAGACCTAGGGTTCAATGCTTCAAAAATGCACCAACAAAACCCTAACTACTGGCCCTTTCGGCAACACCTGCGAAGTAGATGAAGTCTCACCCGAGGTAGAGGTAGGGGTGGTTGCAGGACTCAAGTGTCTACAACCCAGCCGTGACACATATATGTGATTACAACACTTAACAAAGCACTTAGCAGTTAACATTCATCAACATTTAACTCTTATTCGCATCACAGATTGAAATCCTAGTTACAAAGCAGTGCAATATTCAACAAGATCTAATACATACAACACTTAGCACATAGAAATAAGTCAGATCTATCATTCATTCACATTACTAAGCACTAAGCTATTATATCAGATGCATCTAACATATATCATTGCACTAAGAATACATCACATCAATAAAATAATGACTATAATGCACAAAGCAACCACAACACAGGATATACGTGGTTCACCCCAGTGTGGGGTTACGTCCACCAACTCTTCTCTTCTTTATTGTATTATTTCAATCTTCTACAAGCACAGATCCACAAGAACTCACTCCGCATAAGACATGAGATTTGCGTGCACCTCACCATATCCTCCTTCCCCGAGCTAGGTTTAAGCACAAAGTCTTCTTACAATCACTTGCACTTAGCTCTGCAAGTTCTTAACACACAGTATGCACGAAGCATCCACAACCATTCACACTTAGCTTGCTGACCACATTACACATATAGGTCTCTCACCAAGAGTCTCCCTTACTCACATTGCCTAGATTTATATTTATACATTACAAAAGGGCCTAAACATGGGTAAACCCATGGGCCAACATCTCATACCCGTTACATAAACCCTAAACCCAAAAATGCCCTAATAAGGGGTCAATATCTCATGATCTATGCTTCACCTTGCATTCCACCTTCAACCAGCCTGTCGAAGTCCCAAAATTGGTCAAACGTGACCAAGGTTCTCCAAAACTTGGTCAAGGGCCAAAAGGCTCCCAACACTCACCTGTGACTCGTCCTGAGTCACTCTGATCTGGGTAACTCTACCTCGAATTCCTCGAGCTTGGCTCGAGCTACTTTGACCTGTTGCTTCACCAGAGCCTCATGCTCAACGAACTCTTGAATAACCTTCTCAGTCACATGTCCTTCCAAGCGCCGTTCCATTGTGGTGACCACTTGTTCCAGTTCTGCATCTCGTCCTTTAATTTCCTCAAAAAGTATGCAAGCTACATCCTGCACTAGTTGGAGTTGCTAATTCACTTCCATGACCTCACTCTAGATGGCATGGAATTGTTGCTGAACTGTGCATGGTTTCTGGGATCATTTCATCCTCTCGACCGCTGGTAGTGGCTTCAACTGCGCTTGCTCCGTTGCTTCTTGTTGCTTGGCCTTCTGAAGCTGTGACTCTAGTGTCCTTAGTTCGGGGTCCTCTGCAAGGCACTCGTAAGTCTGTGCACTTCTACTGCTGATATGTTTACATTCTAAGGCCAATGCCTTGATTCTCTAGCCTACACCTCGAGTAGTTTCTTCTCTCTGGTCTCACACTTCCTATAGAGTGCTTGGAAATGCTTGTAACTCTAGTTTTTCTATCCTCTGTTGGAGATGCTCAATGGCTTTGACAAGCTTCCCTACTTGTCTTTCCACTGGGTCTTCTTCCATTTGTTCTAAGCCTATCACATAGTGAAGTTCTCTAGTGACTCCCTCTTTAACTCCAATCTGCTCTGCGAGAAGCTGTTCCTTCTCCTTCAGGATCTGCGCTCTATCCTTTGTAAACTTGGCTTGGATGTCATCTTTTTCTTGTTGCGCAACCCAACATTATTCTCTGGCATCCTCTTTTTCTTGCTTTAAGGTCTCTGTGGCCTATTCTTTTTCTTCCTGAACACGACAAAGGTGAGTTTCAGTCACATCTTCTATTCAGCGTAGCTAGGTAGGTTCATCTCCCAACTCTGTTCCTTTTGATGACGGGGGCATAGTAGACACTTCATGGCTAGAGTAGAGGGCTTTCTTTACCTCTTTCATCTCTGCTTCAATTATTTTATACATGGTATCTTGTTTGGCTTCATTGCACTGTAATATGTCTTCTGAGGTATCTGAGACAATGATGATGATGAAATCTATGTCATCCACTGTGAGCACAGTCTGCATCTGTGATTTAGTAGCTTTGGACTTCTTCTGCGATGTAGGTTTCATGGGGCAAAAATTTCTTTTCTTGGAGGTCTCGGCTTTGTCAAAAGGGTCCCTAGGTGGTGTTACTTCGCCTTGTTTTTGCTTATCTTCTTATCCTTTTTGCTCTTCTTTGTATACTTCGTCATCACCTCCCCCTCCAGGTGAGTCTGAAGCAGTCTCTTCTGATGCGCTGTTTAGGTCCTCTACCTCTTCCTTTTTCTTCCTTTTTCTACTACTGGGTTAATCATGCTCTGCGTGGGTAACCACCGGACTTTCGATGAGGTCGGGGTTGGACATTTCTTCCTAGTCGAATGGTATAAGAAACTCTGTAGGGCATTCCTTAGTGATTTATTCCATATCCTCCTCTGTGAGTATATAGTAAATCTTCAACTCTTCTTTGTGTTCGTCTCCGCGTGAAGTAATATACATAAAATGTCTATCTGCATGAAACTTCACAAATGGTCTGAACCTGTGTAGGGTGTTCGATGTCATCTGAGGGAAAGACTCAATATCCCTCTTCAACTGCAGGTAGTAGATGTGGAACACCACGTTTGACTTCCATTGTTTTTCCATGTCGCTCGAATACCAGAGCATGGTGAACTTCACAACTAAGGGTTCTGATGGCTCAATCTTAGGGAAGGTCGTACCTTTCGACATTTACCAAGAAAATAAAGTGATGAGGATTAGCAACCAACTAAAGTTGAAATCGTAGCCCTGATCCTGAGCTTCATGACAATCTTTCTCTAACTGGTTGATGAGGTATCTCACCCAGTTCATTTGTATCCTTTCCATGGATTTTCCCACGAGGTCAACAATGAACCCTGTGACCTGCGTAGGTTTGTTCTTCCTTAATAGCTTACCAACGATCAACTGGCAGACTAGGCACACTACGCCATTATGAATGGAGGCTACCTTGCAGCTTCGTTTCTCCTTTTCCACATCACCATAGGTATCTTTAATTTTCTGCGCCAGGGTGCGATCTGCAACCTTCTCTGGATAAAATTCTTGTGGGTTTGGTCCTTGCATGCTTAATCTGGTGATTCGATGGATCAACGCCAGATCTACAGTGATGCGTCTGTCCAGCCACATATAACCACCATGGAAGAAAGACAACAGGAGTTTAATGCATGCGTTAACCTCCTGATGCCTTCTAAAGTATGGTATCTTCATCAAGTTCAGGATAGTGGACCTCGCGATGTCCATAGTCTAGGGCTGGGGGATGATCTTCAATTTCTTCCCCTTGTTCCTATTTAAATACTTTTATGGGGCGAGAATTCCATGGTTCTTGCGATCTCCCAAGTTGAAATCACTGATCTTCAATGCCATGGTTTGTCCTAACTGCAGTCCAACTACGCGTATCCCCTTCGGGAGGTATGCAGTGATCAAGGTGTGGTTGAAGTCCCTCGAGACACTGTCATGGCTCATTGCACTAGCCAGAGGTGGGATATAATCGGGTAGGATAGATGGAATGAGATTTGCATTCACCAAGTCATCATGATGCTTGGTTCGTTTCTCTATCGCAGATCGAGATGGTCCAGATCCACAATTAGTCGACGAGAATGCTTGCACTTCTCTTGTCGACGAGGCTTGGGCTCTTGTATACATGATCTTATGAGTCATGAGGTCTATGAGGATCTCTTTTATGGATTTCTCTAATTCACTGAAATCACCTGACATGCACGCTCAAAATCAGGTATCTCAGGTCGGTGATCAAATATTCGATGTAACAGAACGGGTGGCGAGCTCTCAATAGGCACTGCACGAAAGAAACTAGTTCTTTATGGGCTCGGATAATCACAATTGAAAAAAGTGTTCTCGGTGCAATGCTCGACATGATAAATAGACAATGTCGTAACAGACTCCTCCAATGGGCAAGAATGCCTCAATCAATGCAATTCCATCTGTTATGGTGCAGTCCCAACGATCTAATGGTGATCTTTCTGGCCATAACTGTGGTTCTAGCCATTCTGGAGCGTCGAGCTAACGGTCGGGACGCCTCCAACGGTCATATTGCTTCACCATGGAGAAGTGCCAATCTTCGTTGTTCTGATATCCCGATGAAGTTCCATTTCTACAAACCTTCCTTTTGTGAAGTCCTCCCTGGAACTTCCTGTAACTTTTCTAGCTTTGCTTTCTTCTTGCTGAGATTTCTGGCTTTGTTTCCTGTAATCTGAGTCACTGGTTTCGTATTTTCATTATTTTTCTAATCTCCTCTTGGCATAGTAACTACGCACTGTGGATGGTCTTTCATAGGGTTCGAGGGTAATACTTCTCCTCTTTCTGGGGTAGGTGCTCTACTCTTCTGTACAAATAGGTGTTTCCATTCTTCCTGTGTTCTTTCAACTTCAACGTTTAGATCTGTAGTCCTTAGTAGCTTCGAATGGTCCTCTTGTTCTTCCAGTAAGTGTGATATTCTCCTAGCCATGAAATCCCTTAGTTCTTGCTTTTTATGTTCTAGATCCTCCTCTTCTTGTTTGCTTCATATCCGATCTTTCTCAATCTATGTTTTTCCTGGCAAAATAGCAAATGGGGCGCTGTTCTCAACAAACTTAAAAATCTCAAATTCTTCTTCTGCCGAAGTTCCATGAGCACTCATAGATGTCTGGGTAAGTCTTCCACATAGGGTTATTAGCTTTCCTCTAAATAATCCTATTCCTCCTAATGAAGGAACCGTAGCAGGTTTTCCCAAAATTTCCCAAGTTCTTTCTATCATGATATTCACCTGTGTTTCCTCATCCAGAACACAATATATGTCGAAGTCTCCTATTCTTGTTTCTATGCACTCCTTCTCTTTTAAGATCTCTTATAAGTTGATATATCTGTGATCATTTAGGGTTTCTTTCATCTGTAATAATATAGTCTCTGATTCTTTCTGGGTTTTTATCATATCCTTAGTTTCTTGGCCTGTCTCATGGTTTTCTTGTCTCATATTCATATTTTCCACTTTAGCAATCATTTTGGGGCAATCCAAAAGTTCATGGTCCGTAGATTTACAACATAGACAACTAGGACCTCGACCAGGGAATTCCTTAGAAAGATGTCCCAGTCTTCTACAACTATAGAAAAGAGTTAATCCTCTCTTTCTTTTAAATGACCCCCAATCTTTCCTGTTCTGCGCATTGGGATCATAGTAACTAACCTGCAAAAAATTCTTTCTAGGATCCTGCATCCATTCGTTAGTCCAAACATTATTTCTATGCATAGGAATAACATATCTTTCAGTATTCTTATCAGATCTACTCATATCCAATCTTCTTTCTTCTAGCTGTGCCCTAGTTTTCAGACTAGGAAAAAATCTATTAGACATACCTAGATCCATTCTTTTGAAACATAAATTTTCACTTATCTTACCTTTCTCATACAACAGATCTTTAAGATCTTACCTCTTTTCTTTAGATATGATTCCTTTCTTAGCACATAGCTTCGCAGTCAAGTAGAATACTGTGCACTAAAGCAACAGATCTATGCACATATCTTTCTTTTCTTCAGTTCCCAACAATCATGGTTTCAGGTCCCGACAACGGAACCATTTGTTGGCACAGGGGTAGATCGAGGGTTCAATGCTTCAACAACACACCAACAAAACCCTAACTACTGGCCCTTTCAAAAACACCTGTGAAGTAGATGAAGTCTCACCCAAGGTAGAGGCAGGGGTGATTGCAGGACTCAAGTGTCTACAACCTAGCTGGGACACAGATCTATGACTACAACACTTAACAAAGCACTTAGTAGTTAACATTCATCAAAATTTAACCCTTATTCACATGGCAGATTGAAATCCTAGTTACAAAGCATCGGAGTATTCAACAAGATCTAATACATCCAACACTTAGCACATAGAAATAGATAACATGTAGCATTCATTCACATTACTAAGCACTAAGCTATTATATCAGATGCATATAACATATATTAGTGCAATAAGAATACATCACATCAATAACATAATGACTATAATGCACAAAGAAACCAAAACACATGATATACGTGGTTCACCCCAGTGTGGGGCTACGCCCACCAACTCTTCTCTTATTTATTGTCTTCTTTCAATCTTCTACAAGCACAGAGCCACAAGAAACCACACCGCATAGGACAAGAGATCTGCATGCACCTCGCCAGATCCTCCTTCCCCGAGCTAGGTTTAAGCACAAAGCCTTCTTACAATCAATTGAACTTATCTCTACAAGTTCTTAACACAAAGTATGCATGAAGCATCCATAACCCTTCACACTTAGCTCACCGGCCATATTACACATCTAGGTCTCTCACCAAGAGTCTCCCTTACTTACATCGCCTAACTTTCTATTTATACATTACAAAAGGGACTAAACATGGGTAAACCCATGGGCTGACATCCCATACCCGTTACATAAACCCTAAACCCAAAAATTCCCTAAGAAGGGGCTGAGATCCCGTGATATTCGCTTCACCTTGCGCTCCACCTTCGACCATCCTGTTGAAGTCCCAAAATTGGTCAAACGTGACCAAGGTTCTCCAGAACTTGGTCAAGGGCCAACAATAGGCAACAGGGTGGCCGTGTTGTGTGAGAACGACACCCAAAACATATTCTGAAGCAGGTCTGATAGTGAAAGTACCGGGGCTGAGCTCAAGCGCTGCTTCAAATCATCAAATGCTTGTTGTTGGGACCAACCCCACAAAAAATTATCCTTGCCACCACCCCTGGTTACTTTGATGAGAGGCCATGCAATATGGGATAATCCCAACATGAAACTGCGGTAGAAATTGGCAAGGCCCAATGATCAAGGAGGATCTTCACAATCGACACATTTTCAATCGGCTTCAAAATACTGCCAACATTGTCCAGTCAACAAAGAGCTCACACTGAGATTTCCGATGCATTTCGAATGAAGTCAATTGGACTTCACATGCTAGAGATATGTCTTGTTGATATTTAGGGACAAAATGGCATTTGGAAAATGTTTAATACATGAGATAGGGTTCTCATAATTATGTATTTTTCATTATTTAAAAGGGATTATTTGGTGCAAAGCCATGTTGGCTTTCAATCCCTAGTCTCAAGGAGATTCCTAAGGAGAGTTGAGATCTTCATGGATGGTTGATAGATATTCTCAAACTAATCCCTTGATATATGCAAAGATCCTAATTTAGGGGATCCTGAGAGATATTATCTCCATGAAAATCTTGATGTGGTTGAGATGGAGATGCTATATAAACCCTTCTTGGGGGTCAAGGAGAGGGAGAAAGGAAAGAGCTTGTGGAAATCTTATTGAGAGATTATTGATTCAGAGGATGTCTTTGTAAAGGAGAAACAAGTAGGATTGTTTATGTATCCCTTTTGAAGCATAATCAATAAAGCAGATTCATGGAATTCATGAATCCAAAGACGTAGCTAGGGGGTCTGGTGAACTCCGTTATCACATTGTTGTCAATATTGTATGTGTAATTTTGATGCATTCTCACTTGGTTAAGTAGAGTTTTTATTTATAAACATACACAACCGTTTTGACAATTTTATGTGATTATTTCCTTAATGAAGCATGGTTAATTAATCAAATTGCCCTTATTCACATGCAATTGCGTTAGTAAAATATCTTATTTTTAAAGATTTGGATGTAATAAGATTCTCATCAAATTTTTAGATCAAGTGGTATCAGAGCAGGTCTAACTAGTTTTGGAGATTTTGAATATCACCATGGACAAAGGAACAAAGAAAGTGTGGCTCAAAGAGTTGGAAGAAATCAACCAGTGCATTCAAGAAGAGAATGTGTTGAGTACTCAACAAATCCTAAAAATCCTAGGTCAATTTTTCACTTTTTGGGTACCACTTGATCTTTTGCAGTGTATGAATTCGATTTCCTTTTGAGAAATGTTTTGTATTTTCTTGTTCTCTTGATTCTCATTAGCTTCTCAGGTTTGTCTAACTTTATGAAACCCCATGAATTAAAGAGGCTTAACACTTAAATAAGGAATGAACAACCAAAACACTTCACCTGACATGCTCAAGATTCAACATTGTAAGGAATTTAAGAGGTAAAAAGAATCAATCGGAAAACTTGAGTCGCTGAACGCTGATCCTCACCAATATTGACGAAAGGAAGTTTTGTTATGGACATTGTCGATAGCCGATCCCATTCGATATCGGTAAAAGGCGAAGGGAGTAAACATTTAAGAAGAAAGAAACGATATCGTCGATAGCCGATACCTAACGCGCTTGTCGGAATCGGAGAAGACCGAATCACAACGAACATTCTGACCACGGTAAATATTTTTCCCCGATCACCAATTCTCGAAGCATTTTGGCATCGGGCGTTTTCGAGGAAGATAATTTGAAGAAAAACACGCGATAGGTTTATTCCCGATCGTCGACCCTTGATACCTTTTCAGCATCGGCGAACCCAGGTTTTTTTTAGAACGCATAACTTAAAGAAAGTCCCGACCCCGACTAATACGCGCAAATTAAGTCACTGGTATTCAACGCCACATGTCTTTGCCAGATTGAAGAAATCGTATGGTCTATATTAACCCCGAGTCATTCTTGGTTCCCTAGGTCCAAGTCACACCTTCGAGTTAGTTTTGACACGTCATCACCAGACGATGAAATCAATCGGCGGCAGAGGTTTTTCGCAGAAGGATATTAAAGAAAACGTTCATGACGCATCCCCAATCCCTGATCCGCCCACTGAGAAAGCGACACGATGGGACGTTTTAGTGCTAGATACGATTAGATTTAGATCATTTAAGGGAATAATTAATTCCAAATCCTACATTAGTTTCTTCTTTGTGTGTGAATCAAAACAACCGTTTGAAATTACCAAAAGACCACATCATCCTCCGCGCCTCTGCCGTCAACCCACGATGAATTCAAGTTGCAGAGATTCGGTGATAGATTTTTTTGAATTCCACTCATCACCCAAATTAAATGGTTGATACGACATAGTAGGTTCTTCCCCAGTTTAAATTCTCTTGAGCCATTGTAAATGAAACCATTCTATGTGAAAAGGAGTTTCAGAGCATCCGGAGAAGCGAAACAAGAAATTCAAAAGCTGCAAAGATCCCGTGAGTATCAAATAACCAGGTTTAACAAGATTTGCAGGTGCATACCATTTGTGGATTTTTCATGCTTACACTTCATATATATATATATATATTATCCAGTGTTTCTCTATATGAAATCTCTAAAAAAATTATTTCGATTGCAGGAGCAATACCTCCAAGAAAGATGAACACTAGGCGATTGCCGAGGGTGCCAAAACTAAAAGAACCAGAGGTAGGAGAAGGCTCTTCTCCAAGGGCTGCAAAATAATTAGAATTTTCTCCAAGGTCGGAACCAGTCATTAAGACATCTACAAAGAAGGTTTTCAATCAACCTCCGGCCTTCGGAGACACAGAGGCAAGCACAGGGACCAAGGCGATACTCTCACATTGGGGAGAACTCTTCAAGAAGATCAGCTGGTAATAATTCTCGAAATATATCCCTCACAGTGTCCCAGATATGATAAATCTCAATGACGAAGTTTTTTTCGAATATCCGATGATCGTACCTGCACATGATAGCAATAATAACTTCAGTGTTCGCCTGCATAGAGCTCCTGAAGTGGCTGATTGACCACACAGACACACAAAAATTTTTGATTAACGATGAAAATGGTGGGTGTGTCAGAGTTTTCCTTCCTGTGGAAGTCCAAAAATATTACAAACTTCGAGACCCCGCGGAATGACTGAATACAAATTTCGTTGTGAAATTCTACGAGCACCATGACACCGACCGGCTGATGGCCTCATGGTGGCGAGAAGATAATAAATATACCAACTGGAGCAACATATGGTATTAGACGACCAACTTAAGGGAGCTGTACATCTACCTTATGGCTCTAATCTTCTGATTGTATGGGGAAAATGACTGCTCCAGATTTTCGGAGGCATGGATGCCTTTAGCTTACACAGTGGCCATTTATGGGAGTGGTTTCAACTAGGGAGGCATCATTTCCAAACAACTGAGCATATGCATACAATAAGCTCAGACGATAAAAGAAGGAGAGACACCAGCCTTCTACATGGCTTCATACTTATTGGATATCATGTGTGCCAGAAACATCTTTTCCGGCATGACCCTGAGCTGGAACGCTGTAGAACTCTCGGTCCATGTATATTTCAACACTTTATGGGAAAACAGGTACAAAAAAATCCTACTCCCTCATCTGCATTGAATTCATCGCATGTATTTATTTTATTCTTTTTAAGAAATAATGCCCGAGGCTATCAACTACGGCCAAAAAGATGATATCAAAGGCCGGCTACTGGTATATGGACGAGAATGATACCCACATCAGAGTTTTCGGGCCCACCATAACACCTCATCTCCTACCAACACATGTTCCTGACCGGCTAGTAGTGGGAGAGATATGCTACGAGACCATCCTGCAAAGCTACAATGCCACCCTGATCAAGGATAAAAAATGAGCATTTATAACCTATGGATTCCATGTAGGATTCTACCTAGTGAATTACACTACTCAAGACAAACAAGAGGGGCTGAGCCAATTGGATTTGAGATTCCAGACTGACCGATTTCACAAGCATGACCCCAAGGGTCTAGTCTTGAAACACGCCTAGCAAGTGTCCTCCTGTTGGCCATACACTCATGACAAATTCGAAGATGAGGTATTCACAAAAAATGCCCAGGACTAAGACAAAGTGGTGTCAAGGATAGCAGACCCCAAAATGACCAGGTTCAAAGACATGAGCTTGGATGAACAAGTGATGATCCTAGAACAATCAGAGCAAGGGGCCTTCAAGGCCAGAGAAGAAATGATAGCGACCGAAGTAGTAGAATCCCCCCTGGCAGCCTCGATACAAGATAGAGGTTTCCCCATGACTCAGGGCATGCAGGAGAGGGGGTTTCTCATGTTAGAATAGGAACAACGAGTAATTGATCAACTGGAAGATGACCCAGACCTCTCAGGAACAATAGGATCCCCTGTCGATAACCCAGACATAAGCCAGGTGGGCCCAAGCGGCCTTGAATTCATAGACATTGATGAAATTACCAGGTTAGATGACCTTGAATTCACAATGCCATCAGCCGGATCCTTGACAGGTGTTTCGAATCAACCAGAGATAGTCAAAACATCATGGAGAGTGAGTGCTCCAAACCCCCTAAGCAAATTGATAAAAATCTATGATGATGATGAGAGCTTAGAGGTATCCCTTGTGACCCTTGTACATTTCAAAGAGGAAAAGGATCCAAAGAAGACATCTTCTCTAGTTACCAATGCTCAAATTCAGGGGCTTCCACAAAACGAACAAGAAGTTGAGAGTGTCTTAGACACTGAGCTGACTAATGCACCGAAGACCCAAGCGCACAGTCCAAAGGACAAGCCAGGGTCGTGCAAACAAAAGGAAGAAGCTCCACAATAGGATATCGATGTCTCAACGATTGAGGATCAAGTAAGTACCAAGATGACCCCTGATGCCTCAATTTCAATTGGTACTCAACTCCCTGATGAGCGACAAATAGAAGCCGAGCCTTTAGAACATAGGGAGGAAGTTCAAGAGCCCAATCTTGAACAAGTATATACCATCAAGAGTTTGGGTAATACACTCATTTTGAAGGATCAACAAATCCCTGAACTCGTGGATGAAGTAGCTGACATACATGCCATCGCTTATGACCATAAAAGGAAAGCTATCATCTAGAGAACCACCAAGAAGAGGAGGATCACTTTATATCACTCCATCCTCATTAGTACGGAGGAAAATTTGATCAACACAGAGCATTCTAAGACGTTCGAACTGATCGACACATGGATGGAAATTACAGATGCCACCTTGGACAGAGCTAAAAGAGATGAAGAGGAGCTGGTCGCTGCCTTGAAGGAATTGGAACATTTGCACCACTTGGAGAAATACTATCAGGACACCACACAGGTCACGGTGCTCCTAAGGAGTGAATTCCATGAGGCCTACAACAAATTTACAGATAAGAGACACCTATTCACTGGAAGGATAGATGAGCTTTAAGAAGACACCCTCATGGCACTTGCGACGTGAAAAGATATGGAGATGTGGTACGAGAAAGAACAACAAGATGTAGAGAGGGTCGACTATATTAGTGCGGTCCAACAGGGCCAAGATATAGAAGAGCACGACATTCGGGTGTTAAAAGAGAGAATCCTTGATCGCATAAAGAAATTGATCGAGTATTGGGAAAAGATGGTTCGGGAACCTCATCGGGAAATATAATAAAAATGGGCCAAGTGCGGGAAAAGCTGGATCAAGATCAACCAGGTAATGAAGGACATCGACCTCCCCAAGTTTGGCACACCCAACGACTTTGTCGACTTGCGCGACATAGTCAAGAATCACGCCGAACAAGACTCATCATGGGCTGAGAAAATAGATAAGGTGACATATATGGTGCCATTTCAGGTGCAACAGTTCATGGAGCACCCAATCAAAGCTCAGGCTATGTTGCAACAATGAAGTGCGATAATAGTCAAGTATTGGGCACAAGCATTTGAGATAAGAGAGATTCACTCGGCCCCAATGGAACAACATAGATTCCCGTATGCCAACACATGCGAGGATCTATTCATCAAGTGGTCGGAGTACGAGAAGATTCACCCACTTAAGTGATATCCTGAGATGACTCTTAGAAAAACAGATAGAAGAGAGCGTTATGTGGTGAGTTTTGTTTCACTTATTTGCAATTTAATAGTTATTTTTAGTTAATTTTATGTTATAAATAAGAGCATCGACCAGTTAGTTAGACATCAATGGTTGCTGCAAAGACCCTCATTTTTGGTTTTGTTACGAACTATTTCGGAGCTTCCTTTAATGGAGAAGTCCTTTTGGGACCAGAGACAAGTTTCTGTTGTTTTCATCAAATGCGTGTATGATTGGATGTGGAGAAGAATTATTTCTTATTTCATCTCATGAATGGATTCTGTAACGAGTAAGAGCTACTAAATCCATTGATAAGTTATATGATGCAATGTTTTACAGTTCTTTCCTTTAATGATGAAGATAAATCGTTGTGTTATTATGTGATTGATGATTAGACTTAAGTGAATTATTTTACTTGCCATCGTTTATCACATGCATGTTTTCTTCTGATAAATTGTATCTCGGTCAGTAATTGGATTACCAACACGGTTAATGTATTAGTACTAGGCCTGTGGTAGATAAGCATTGTCTGCATGCTAGAGTGAAAGGGTTATCCCAAGCTCAACCTCTTCTCCAGTAGTTAAGTTTTGTTCCCACTTTGTTTCCTAGTTGGTTTATATCGGCTTTATCTTCTATCAGTCCCACCTCAGAGAAAATAAAAAAAGATAAAGTTTGAACTGAAGGAGGAAAACTTCACAATAAAACGTAAAGCCCATTGATTATTTTGGCCAGATCGCAAGATCTAGAGAACCATTCCAATATTAAACACTGTAGAGTCTAATTAGGCCTTGGTGGTGCGTTTGGTTCCTGATGTTGAGTTAAAGGGATTTAGGACCCCTCAACAAAATTGGCACTATAAGGAGGGTTGAAGAATGAATGGTTGAATATATATTTCACATAATATTTTAGACAACCTATAGATTCAAAAACAACCCACATACATGGCTAGTCATTCCCAAGATATCCCACACACACTGAGTACTCCCGAGACAAGTAACTCACCCCAGCATGAGGAAGAACGCCTATTCCCTAATATACCTTATTCTCTTCCTCATGAGGAATTAAATCAATTCAGAAGAATCACAAGAGAATACACCTGACAGATCGGTGCACTGCTCTTAGCTCCATTACTTCCTCGAAGAAAACAAGTAAGAAGACCAGTGGTTGATACCCCGGCTAGGTTTTTGTGCACACAGTAGAAGACATGATAGATTTCGCTCATACCAAAATTGAACATCCTCTTAATCTAATCCCTGAAATGCTAGCCGACAACTTCTTTGAGTCAGACAATTTTTCGAAAGAAGAAGGGTTTAACTCAGAATTCTTAGTTTCAGGATCTGAAGACATGGAAGATAACAATGACCATGATGAAGAAAGGGGAAAACCACCTCAAAAAAATCAACCTTGGTCATCCAGAGATGCTCTGGCCATCCCCGGACGAGTACATAACCTTCCCCGACACCCAAAAAAGTTACTTCCTAAATCTGACCCTGAAACCTCAAGATTGCCTGAAGACCATATCAAGAAATTCATACTAGCTATCAAACTTATGAATGTCCAACATGAAGGCATAGTTTGCAGGCTATTCCCTTACACTTTCTATAATTCATCCTCCATGTGGTATTTTAACTTACCCGTAGGATCCATAACTAGTTGGACGAAGTTTCAAAAGGACTTTCTAGATAAATTTGCAAAAGAAACTACTACAGGAGATTTGATGGCTGAGTTGTTCGCCACCACCATGAGTTCGAAGGAAAGGGTTACAGACTTCAATCAAATATTTACCACCATCTTAAACAAATTCCAGCCTGAGGCTAAACCTACTCAGGAATTGCAAATCAAAGTATATGCTAATGCTCTCCCAACTTCTATTTCCATGTTTGTGAAGAGGGCTGCCAAACCAACCTTGGCTGAGAATTTTGAAAAATCCAAAATGATAGAGTTCCAAATGAAGGGATGTAAATAAGGCTAGGTCTCATTAGTTAATAAATAAGTTCAACCTCCTCCCAGGAGAGGACTATTGCTTACTAGACCCCCAGGGAAACAAACAGAAAAAGTTCCTAAAAAGGGAAGTGGGGACATAGAGGACCTACAACACATGGTCAAAAATATATCAAACGAAATCATAGACATGAAGAGAAGTGCAAGGGAGGGAAACCAAGGCTTGAGGCCCTATAAGCCTTTCTTTAAAAGGAATCCACCGTTGAAAGCAATTGAACCTCCCCCAACCAACCTAAACATCGATCTGGGAAATGTAGCATCTGACTCTTTTTGCACTTATCACCAAGAGAATCACTCTAAAAGAGACTTCCCTTAATGGGTGTATGCCATGAATTTGATGGCTAACTAGTTTCTAGACGAAGTCTCCCTAACTGAACAATCAAACGGCTTGGTTATCAATATTTTCGATCAGGAAGAAGTTGCTCCACCAGAAGAAATGACCATGTTAATATGGGACGTTGATCTACCAATTCCTTCCACCGACTTATTTGAGGTTTAGGGACCACCCGCGAAAGTCTTGGTTGTGCAAACATGAATTAGGGGTCAACCTATCTCAAACGGCCTTACTACGACCCCAAATTCGTGAGGAAAACCAACTCCCGATCACCCAAAAGCATCTTTTTCTCCCCGAAGAAACCCTATAAACATCCATACACGAGAATATCCCAAGCTATATTACAATATAGTAGAAGATTTTAAGGAGTTGAAGGAAAATATATCGGTCAAGGACATGTGTAGAATCCCTCAATAAAAAGACTTCCTGCTAAAAGCATAGAAATCAGTGGAAAATCCTACAACAAGCACTAACCAAGGAAGAAATCTAACTCCCACAGATCTAGGAAATAAGTCAACTGTGAACGCCTACTCTGAAGATAAGAAGGGAAAACCTTTTGTCCCACCATTCCTTTTAATGTTTGAAGTCTTCAACATAAACCTCCATAATTGTTTGGTTGATTCAGGAGCATCTTCTAATGTTATGCCCTTGTCTATTTGCAAAAAATTAAACACCGTTCCTATAAAAAGAGATAAACATGTAACACAACTAGATAGAACCCAGGTGAAGGTTATGGGAGAACTCAAAGATGTGATGATCAGAATAGAGATGCACCCAAAATTTGTGCAAGTGATTGACATCATTGTGGTAGATATCCTAGAAGATTATGGATTATTATTAAGCCGAGATTGGTCTGAGAAGTTAAACGAATACTTTAGTACAGGCTGGGCTCACCTTTGGCTACCATTAAAGGGGCATAAAAACATGATCAATATCGATAGGGAAAGGTATCTAAAACATACTGTCACTGAATTAGAAACCCTAAATGAACCCTCATCGAAAGATTTCCTTGTGCTTGGAAATTATTCCTATGATTCCGACTTCGGGAATTTCTCCCCTCTCCCATATGATGTCCCTCTTACTCAAAAATCTGAAATGATTTTTCAATAGAAACTACCGACGACGGTAGAAGAAACCATTTTCTGCCAAGAACTTGCATTAGAAATCACAAAACAAATAGGGGCAAAAGAGGAAGGTAACAAGAAAGAGGAAGCAGATAGGTTCTACCCACAAGTTTGGACCTGTTGGACAACTGAGAGGCGGGGGTGAATTAGTTGTTACCGAGCTTAAACAATAATGCTTATCTTTAAAATTCTTTGCAAAGCACTTAATGACAATCACAATAATGTAGGGAAGTAAGCAATAGAACAATCAACATCATTTTCACATATGAAATATACAGAGACAAATATTTCCTGAGGAAACCCATAAAGGGTAAAAACCTCTTCTTCTTTATATGATAAGTAATATTTACATTCTGTACATTATCATACATATGAGCTCCAACTCATTATGAGGCTACAACCTCTGTATTGCAAGCTGCAACTTGCTGAGAGCACCAACTCTCTGTTTTCTCTAGCACCTACTAGAAGGAAGCACCAACTCCCTGGTTTCTCTAGAACCCACTAGAAGGAAGCACCAACTCCCTAAGTGTTCCGGCACCAACTGGATGGAAACACCAACTTCCGGTCACACAGGAACCAACCTGTATAACATAGAACAACAGTTCTCCCTTGCACCACCCTGCCACCTTGGTTTCTCTGGCTGCAACCAGATGGAAGCTACTACTCCCTGTGTTCAAGCACCCACTTGAACCTCTAAGGACAACAGTCCTCCCTAGCACCTCCCTTCCACCCTAAAATATAAATCTTTTCTATTATGACTTATTACAACGATATAAAGTTCTTCAAAGGATTACTGGTCTAATCACTGTTCTGCTACACTGCGATGCTTTGTCTGCATCAGTGTCTTCTACACACTCCTTGCGCTTTCTGTTCTTTTGCCTTTTATGCTCTCTGCACCATGTCCCTTCAATGCACCATTCCCCTTCTGTACATTTCTACTTCTGCACTCTGCCTTCTTCTTCACACCTCAATCAAACTCAACAACAATGTGGATTTCTTCTTTTTTTAACATTCTTATACTCTCTGTGCACCCTTTGCATGCAATCTGCTTCTTTCTCATGCATCCTCTCAACCCACAATCTCCTCCATATCAGGGTGTTTTTTCCACTTCACTCTTCCACAGCTATCCCATCTCCTCTGTGCCATGTTGTCTCTCTCTGTTCAACATCTCCTGCTCATTCTGAGTGCTTTGCCTGATCATCATGGTAACTCTTCATCTTCTCTAGCGATTTCACCCACGCATCCATCATCACTGGGTGTTATCTCAAGATTCCTTAGTTTCTATGGCAGTTGAGACTCTTCATCTTCTTTGTCATGGACGAGCTCATCCTATGGTAGAAACCATCATTTGTTTCTAGCAGTTACATTGTGAAGTGAAACAGTAGCCCTCCAATTTTATTCAAATTCATCTGCACCGTTGAATTGACTTCATTGAATCTTGCATTCATTTCGCTATTTCTCACTTCGGAATTTCAGGATCCCCGTGGTGAAGATTTCGTTACTCTCCATGTCCCGATCCTCGAAACTCCGAAATGGATCTTGTATGCACTAGCTCCTTCCTCCATCTTCCACCGATGTGACCAATGGCTCTGACCACAGGCTGAGCCAAAACGTGTTTCGCATTTCGGCAATTCGGCAATACTATTGTGAGGCTTCTTGACTCTCCAAGTCGCAATCCCTGAAACTCCGAAATGGAGCTTGGATCTTCGATCTCTTCTCTATAGCTCTTCGTCGATATGACCACTAGTGGTGATCAAGGCCTATACCAAAAAGGTGTTTTCACATTTCGCATTTTGGCATTTCACATTTCACGATTTTGGCATTCTTGATGTGAGAGTTCTTGACAACTCCACCTCCCAGTCTGCGAATCTCCGAAATGGAGTTAGATCAACTGTTTGGCTTTTCACATTTCGCAACTTCGGGATTCCTGTCAAGAGAGTCCTTGACATCTCCAACTCCCGGTATCCGAACCTCCAGTATAGAGTCTTTGATATTTCACGATTTTGCATTTCGCGACTTTGGGTTTTGCGACTTCCAGACTCCTGTGATGAAGAGTATTGAGTCTTGACTCCTCCAACTCTCGATATCCGAAACTGACCCCCTGCTTTCGGTCAAAATTTGATTTTAAGGCTTGAAGTAAAACCCTTCCAACAGAAGTTCTTGAAGTACCACCCATCCCTAGACCCTCTCATGTGTCAGAAGTTAAAGAAACTGTTAGATGATAAAATTATCTTCCAGGTTAGACAATTTGCATGGGTAGCAAATTTGGTTCCTATAAGAAAAAAAATATGGGGATATCCGCCTATGAGTAGATTTCAGAAACCTCAACAAAGCTTCAGAAAAAGAAAAATAGCCAGTCCCTCCAATGAAGCAACTCCTACAGACTATATCTGGCTCTGATATTTTGTCCTTACTAGACGATTTCTTAGGTTACAACCAAGTTCTAGTTTCAGAAGAAGACCGCTTGAAAACTACCTTCCGAACCAAGTGGGGGAGCTTTGCTTACAAACACATGCCTTTTGGGTTAATCAATGTAGGAGTGACCTTCCAGAGGGCCATGGATGTAGAATTTCAGGGACTAATCAACAAGTGTGTAGTAGTCTACTTGCACAATGTGACTGTGTATTCAAAGAACAAAGAAGATCAGATCCAACATCTAACCCAGATTTTTGAGAGGTGTAGGAAATACGGTATATCCTTAAAACCTAAGAAAACCATTTTCGGTGTCGAGGAAGGTAATTTGTTAGGCCACATTATATCTCAAGCAGGCATTCACATCGATCCAGAAAGGATTAAGACTATATCCCAGCTTCAATTACCTCACAACAAAAAGGCTATGCAATCATTCTTCGGGAAAATCAATTTTGTGAGGAAATTCACCCCCGATTTCATGGAAACTATCAAACCCTTACAAAAAATGATTCATAAAGATGATGAATTTAAGTGGGATGATGAACGAAAGAGTGCTTTCAACAATATTAAGACTACAATATCTCAAACCCCAGTGCCGCGAAGTCTCGATTTCAACAAAGATTTCTTCCTCTATACTTTCTCCTCCAACCAATCGTTAGCCGAATTGTTAGCTGCGGTATTAACACAAAAGGATGATGTCAAAAATGAGGCCCCTATGTCATTCATGAGAACTAATCTCCAGGGGGATGAACTAAATTACATTGCTATAGATAAGAAATCCTATGCGGTATACAAGGAATTAAAACACTCCAGATATTACATCCTCAAGAACCACACCAAAGTAATCGTGCCTCACCTTGCAATTCGATCCCTATTTACTCAACAGGAGATGGGGGAAAGAAGAGGAAAATGGATGGAAGTAGTCGAAGAATTTGATCTAGATATAAAACCTGCTAAACTAGTTAAAGGACAAGGATTATGCAAACTGACAGCTGAAGCTCAGGACAAAGTAAATGAAGACCCCAGATAGGAGAAAGAAATGACATAATGGTGTGGTGAAGCTTCATACATTTCCCCAAGGCAAGAGTCTTGGTATGATAAATTGAATTATCTCCTGCACCATGGGACTTTACCAGAAAACCTAAACCCTAGGGAAAGGAGAGCTCTCAGGTTAAAATCCGCACAATATCGCCTCATAAATTCGGTACTCTTCTGGGTTAATTATCATGGGGTACTTTTAAGATGTCTCGAATGTGAAGATGAAGATAAATTTATGAAGGAGCTCCATGATTGCCCTGTTGGTGGACATTTTGCAGGGGACACCACTTCTCATAAGATACTGAGAGCTAGCTATTATTGGACCACTTTGTTCAAAGACACTCACACTTGCGCTAGAAACTGTAAAACTTGTCAAATAAGCATTGGGAGAGAGAAGAGAGCAACTGTCCCACTCCAACCGGTGACTGTTTCTAGGCCTTTTGAGAAATGAGGGTTAGATATCATAGTCTAAATTACACCAAGTTCTTCAAAACAACATAAGTACATACTTACTGCCACCAATTATTTCAGGAAATGGGCAGAGGCCATCCCTTTGACTCATGTAAATGAGAAGGTGGTAATCCAATTCATAGAACAACAACTAATCACAAGGTTCAATGTCCCTTCTGTCCTTGTTTTTGATAATGCCTCTTACTTTTCTTCCACCCTATTAACGAAGTTTTCTCTAGAAAAAGGAATCATAATTAGATACTCCACAAACTATTATCCACAGGGAAAAGGAGTGGTAGAATCAACTAATAAGAACCTAGTAAGAATATTAAAGAAAACAGTTGCAGACAACTAGAGAAATTGGCATAATTCACTTCATAATGTTTTCTGGGCCGATAGAGTCACACCCAAGGAAGCTCTAGGGAATTCCCCATACTTTCTGGTATACGGGCAGGAAGCCATTCTCCCGAACAAGCTATATCTTCCATCTCTTCAACTTTCTCAAGAGTCCAGAGGGAAACCCTCATCAATCTTACAACAAAGAATTGACACCCTGCTCATGCTAGAATAAGAAAGGGATAAAGATAAATCAAATTTCATATCCCACCAACACATAGTTAAAATATGGTTTGATAAGCACAAGGATAAAGAGAATAATTTTGAATTAGGAGACTTAGTCCTAAAGTGGGACAGAGCAAATGAGCCTAAAGGAAAACATTCTAAGTTTCAGAATCTATGTCTCAGACCTTTCCAGGTGGCCAAGAAGATTGGGTTAGGAACATATCGAATACAGAACCTAAGGGGGGAACTTGACGCCCTCCCGGTAAATAGCTAAGCCCAAAAACAATATTTTCATAATAATAATAGTATCTTTTGTGTTTTTTTTAGATGCGTCGATGTATCTTTTGCATTTATAATTTTTTTTTTATCTTTTGCGATTGTGCTTCTGAGATTTTGAAAGATTGTGTTTAGCAAGACAATGGTTGACCTCAAATCATGTGACATAGCGAACTCTGCTCCTAACTCGTCGCTCACATACAAACACAAGAAACGCTAAGGAACCTGCGGTTGTTTCAAGATATTCCTTATCTGGCCTGCACAAATGAACAAATCTGTAGAAATACATAAGTGTTTGCTTAGTGGTCTAGTAAAACCTTAAGGGAAAGATGGTAAGCTGGAAGGGACTACATGCAACTCAGAGACATATCTAGTGAGTTTCACCTTAACCATCTCATTTTTGCAAATAACAGACGTCCTCCTCTCCCGCTCGCTTAGGGAATTTTGCCGAAATAAATGTCAACTATATCAAATGAGTGCACAATAGGAGAGGGTATGTAGATATCTCCGTCAGGGATATGGACGCTCGCTGGAATCAAAGCAAGGTCTGTGATGTCGGGTGACTTCATCGGGGCTATGGACACTCGCTAGTAGTGGGGAAACACCATAGAAAATGAATAAGAGTGACTAAAAGGCCTAGTGCCAGTGAATTATTTACTAGACTCTTGTCAAAAGGGGGCGTGAGTCAAGGTTATAGGAAAGGTAGGCAGAATAAAGGTTGAAAACCCCACAGGTAGGCCTAGATGTGTCAACCGAGGAATTTCAAATGCAAGGGTAAAAGGGGCTCTGATAAAACCCAGTTAAGTTCTTCACCAACTTTCACATCAATCGAGCCTGAGGGAAGAACAAAGATTCTACTTTCGCCTAGTAAGTTTCCATTTGTTGAGCACTCAACACACCTTAAAAAGCCTAGGTCATTTTTTCACTTTTTGGGCACCACTTGATCTTTTCCATAGTATGAATTCGATTTCATTTTGATAAATGTTTTGTCTTTGCTTGTTCTCTTGACTCTCATTAGCTATTCAGGTTTGTATAACTTTATGAAACCCCATGAATTAAAGAGGATTAACACTTAAATAAGAAATCAACAACCAAAACACTTCACCCGACACGCTCAAGATTCGACATCGGAAGGAATTAAGAGGTAAACAAAATCACTCGAAAAACCTCAGTCGCTGAACGCCGATCCTCACTGATATCAGAGAAAGGAAGTTTTGATACAGAAATCGCCAATATCCGATCCCCTTCGGTATCGGTAAAAGGTGAAGGGAGTAAACATTTAAGAAGAAATAAATGATATTGCCGATAGACGATACCCGATGTGCTTGTCGGAATTGGAGAAGACCGAATCACGACGAAAATTCTGACCACACTAAAGAGTTTTCCCCGATCACCGATTCCTGAAGCATTTCGGTATCAGGCGTTTTCTAGGAAGCTAATCCGAAGAAAAACACGCGATAGGTTTATCCCCAATCCCCGACCCTCGATACCTTTTCAGCATCGATGAACCTAGGTTTATTTTAGAATGCACAACTTGAAGAAAGTCTCGACCTCGACTAATACACGTGAATTAAGTCATCGGTCTTCAACGCCACGTGTCTTTGCTAGATTGGGGAAACCGTATGGTTTAGATTAAACCCGAGTCATTCTTGGTTCCCTAGGTCCAAGTCACACCTTTGAGTCAGTTTTTCCACGTCAGCACCAGATGATGAAATCGATCAGCGTCAGAGGTTTTTTGTGGAAGGATATTAACGAAAACGTTCATGGCGCATCCCCGATCCCTGATCTGCCCAATGAGAAAGAGAAATGATGGGACGTTTTAGCGCTAGATACGATTAGATTCAAAGCATTTAAGGGACTAATTAATTCCAAATCATGCATTAGTTACTGATTCATGTGCGAATCAAAACAACCATTTGAAATTACCGATAGACCGCATCACCCTCCACATCTCTGCCGTCAATCCACGATGAATTCAAGTTGCAGGGATTTGGTAGTAGATTTGTTTGAATTCCACTCATCACCCAAATTAAATGGTTGATACAACACGGTAGGTTCTTCCCCGATTTAAATTCTCTTGAGCCATTGTAAATGAAACCATTCTGCATGCAAAGGAGTTTTAGAGCATCCAAAGAAGCGAAACGAGCAATTCCAAAGCTGCAAAGATCCCGTGAGTATCAAATAACCAGGTTTAGCAAGATTTACAGGTACGTATCAGTCTGTGGATTTTTCATGCTTACACTTCATATATATATTTTATCCAGTGTTGCTCTGTACGCAGTCTCTAATTTTTTTTTTTCGATTGCAGGAACAATGCCTCCAAGAAATCCGACCACTAGGCAATCGCTGAGGGCGCCAAAACTAAAAGAACCAGAGGTAGGAGAATGCTCTTCTCTAGGGGTCACAAAACAATTAGAATTTTCTCCAAGGCCGGAACCAGTCATTAAGACATCTATAAATAAGGTTTTCACTCAACCTCTGACCTTTGGAGATACAGAGGCAAGCACAGGGACCAAGGCTATACTCCCACATTGGGGAGAACTCTTCAAGAAGATCAGTCAGGAAGAATTCCTGGAATATATTCCTCACAATGACCCAAATATGAGAAAGCTCGAGGACAAAGTTTTTTTTGAATATCCGACGATCGTACCTACACATGGTAGCAAGAAGAACTTCGATGTTCCCCTGAATAGAAATCCTGAAGTGGCTCATTTACGACACAGACACACAAAAATTTCTGATTAACAACGATAATGATGGGTGTGTCAGAGTGTTCCTTCCGGTGGAGGTCCAAAAATATTACAAACTTCAATACCCCGAGGAGCGACTAAAGACAGATTTCATTGTGAAATTCTACGAGTTCCATGACACCAACCAGATGATGGCCTCATGGTGGAGAGAAGATAAGAAGTATACCAATCAGAGCACCGACTGGTACCAGACGACTAACTTAAGGGATCCGTACATCTACCTTATGGCTCTAATATGTCTATTGTATGGGGAAAATGACTACTCAATATTTTCGGAGGCATGGGTGCCTCTAGCTTACACAATGGGAATTTCTGGGAGTGGTTTCAACTAGGGAGCCATCATTTCCAAGCAATTGAGCATCTGCATACAAAAAGCTCAGATGCCAAAAGAAGGAGAGACACCAACCTTCTACATGGATTCATACTTATTGGATGTCATGTGTTCTAGAAACATCTTTATCAGCATGAACCTGAGATGGCACATCGCAGAACTCCCGGTCCACGTATATTTCAACATTTTATGGGAAAATAGGTACAAAAAAATCCTACTCCCTCATCTGTGATGAATTCATCCCACGTATTTATTTTATTCTTTTCAAGAAAGAATGCTAGAGGCTATCAACTGCGGCCAAGAATATGATATCAAAGGTCGGCCACCAGTATCTGGATGAGAGGGATACCTACATCCGGGTTTTCGGGGCCACCAGAGCACCTCATCTCCTGCCAACACATGTTCCTTACCGGCTAGTAGTGGGAGAGATATGCTACCAGACAATCCTGGAAGGCTACAATGCCACCTTGATCAAGGATAAAAAACATGCATTTATACCCTATGGATTCCATGTAGGCTTCTACATGGTTAAGGACACTACTCAAGCCAAGTAAGAGGGGCTGAGCCAATTGGGTTCAGATTCCAGATTGGCCAATTCCGCAAGCACAACCCCAAGGGTCTAGTTTTGAAACATGCCTCGCAAGTTTCATCCTGCTGGACATATGCCTATGAAAAATTCGAAGATGAGGTCTTCACAGAAAATGCCCAGGACTGGGACGAAGTGGTGGTAAGGATGGACGACCCCAAAATGATTTAGTTCAAAGCCATGAGCCTGGATGAATAGGTGACGATCCTAGAAAAATCGACTCAAGGGGCCCTCAGGGCTAGAGAAGAAATGATAGTGGCCAAAGTAGCAGAAGCCCCCCTGGTAGCCCTGGTACAAGATAGAGGTTTCCCCATGACTCAGGGCGCACATGAGAGGGGGTTTTTCATGTTAGAACATGCGAAAAGAGTAATTGATCAACTACAAGATGACCAAGACCTCTCAGGAACAACAAGATTCCCTCCCGATAACCCAGACAGAAGCCAGGCGGGTCCAAGCAACCTTTAATTCATAGACATTGATGAAATTACTGGGTTAGACAACCTTGAATTCACAATGCCACTGGACGGATCACCAACAGGTGTTTCGACTCAGCCAGAGACAGTCGAAACATCATGGAGAGCAAGTGCGCCAAATCCCCTAAGCGAATTGATAAAAATCTATGATGATGATGAGATCCCATAGGTATCCCTTGTGACCCCTGTACAAAAAAGAAGAGGAAAAGGAACCAAAGAAGACATATTATTCGGTTCCTGATGCTCAAATTCAGGGGCTTTCACTGAACGAACAAGAATTTGAAAGTGTATTAGACACTGAGCTGACCAATGCATCGAAGATCCAAGTGGACAGTCCGAAGGAGGAGCCAGGGTCAGGAAAACAAAAGGAAGAAGCTCCATAGTAGGAAATCGACGTCTCAACGGCCGAGGATCAAGTAAGTACCGAGCTGACCCCCGATGCCTCAATTTCAATCGGTACTCAACTCCCCGATGAGGACAAGCAGAAGCCGGGCCTTCAGAACACAGGGAGGAAGTTCAAGAACCCAGTCTTGAACAAGTATATACTGCTGAGAGTCTAGGGAATACACTCACTTGGGGAGATCAACAAATCCTCGAACCCATGGATGAAGAAGCTGACATACATGCCATCGCTTATGAATGGAAAATGAAATCTATCATCCAGAGAACCACCAAGAAGAGGAGGATCACTTTAGATCGCTCCATTCTCATCACTACAGAGGAAAATATGATCAACAAAGAGCATTCTAAGACGCCCGAACTAATTAGCGCAGGGATAGTA
>JASDQU010439867.1:4154-18271 GCA_032191745.1 Picea mariana | reverse complement strand
AAGGAATTGGAACATTTGTGCCACTTGGAAAAATACTATCAGAACACCACACAGCCCGCTGTGTTCCTAAGGAGTGAATTCTAGGAGGCCTACAACAAATTTAAAGATAAGTGGAACCTATTCACTGCAAGGATAACCGAGCTTCAGGAAGACACCCTCATGGCACTTGCGACGTGAAAAGATATGGAGAGGTGGTACAAGAAAGCACAACAAGCTGTAGAGAGGGTCAAATATATTAGTGCGGTTCAACAAGGCCGAGATATAGAAGATCACGACATTCGGGTGTTAAAAGAGAGCAGCCTTGATCACATAAATAAATCGAATGAGTATTGGGAAAATATGGCTCGGGAACCTCATCGAGAAATCCAAGAAAAATGGACCAAGTGCAGGAAAATATGGATCAAGACCAACCAGATAATGAAGGACATCAGCCTCCCCGAATTTTGCACACTCGACGACTTTGTCGACTTGCACGACATAGTCAAGACTCACGCCGAACAAGACTCATCATGCGCTGAGGAAATATCTAAGGTGACAGATATGGTTCCAGGTCAGGTGCGACAGTTCATGGAGCACCCAATCAAATCTCAGGCTATGTTGCAACACTTAAGTGCCAGAATAGTCGCGTATTAGGTACAAGCAGTTGAGATAAGAGAGATTCACTCAGACCCAATGGAACATCATAGATTCCCATATGCCAATACATGCAAGGATCTATTCATCAGGTGGTCGGAGTATGAGAAGAGTCACCCACTTAAGTGATATCCTGAGATGACTCTTAGAAAAACTGATAGAAGACAGCGCCATGTGGCGAGTTTTGTTTCACTTATTTGCACTTTAATAATTATGTTTAGTTAATTTTATGTTATAAATAAGAGCATCGATCGGTTAGTTAGAGGTCAATGGTTTCTGCAAAGACCCTCATTTTTGGTTTTGTTAAGAACTATTTCGGAGTTTCTTTTAATTGAGAAGTCCTTTTGGGACCAAAGATAAGTTTGTGTTTTTTTCATCAACTGCATGTATGATTGGATGTGGAGAAGAATTATTTCTTATTTTGTCTCATGAATGGATGCTATAACGAGTAAGAGATACTAAATCTATTGATATGTTATCTGATGCAATGTTTTACAGTTCTTTCCTTTAATGATGAAGATAAATCGTTGTGTTATTATGTGATTGATGATTAGAGTTAAGTGAATTATTTTACTTGCCATCGTTTATCACATGCATGTTTTCTTCTGATAAATTGTATCTTAGTCAGTAATTGGATTACCAACAAGGTTAATATATTAGTACTAGGCCCGTGGTAGAGAATCATTGTCTGCATGCTAGAGTGAAAGGTTTATCCCAAGCTCAACCTCTTCTCCAGTAGTTAAGTTTTATTCCCACTTTGTTGCCTAGTTGGTTTATACAGTCTTTATCTTATATCAGTCCCACCTAAGAGAAAATACAAAAATAGAATATCTGAACTGAAGGAGGAAACCTTAAAAAAAAATGTAAAGGCCATTGATTATTTTGGCCGGATCGCAAGATCTGGAGAACCATTCCACTATTAAATGATGTAGAGTCTAATTGGGCCTCGGTGGCGGGTTTGGTTCCTGTTGTTGAGTTAAAGGGATTTAGGACCCCTCAACAAAATGCCGAGCTCAAAAGGCTTCTACAAGTTTCAAAAGAGGAGAAGAAGATATTGCAACTCCAGTTCCAAGTCAAGGAGGAGTTTTTTGCAAAGTTGCAGAATGATGAAGGCTTGGTGAAGCCATCTTCCACACTCAATGTAGAATCAGTAACTAAGGTAAATAGTGTCCGTAATTCTTCAGTTTCATGTTCACCCATTGATGATGATAATGCTTCTTTTGGATCTTTTGAGAAGCATACGTTAGGAGTTGGTAAAAAGCTCCTAACTAAGATGGGATACAAAGGAGGAGGTCTTGGTATTAATGGAAAAGACATCACTCAACCACTAAAGGTTTTATAAAGGCCTAGATTTGCAGGATTGGGATATGTTGAAGGAGAATGCTCAAAGGCAGCAAAAGTAGTTGATTCTCTGAGCAAAGAATTCAATCCATTTAAGTGAAAAGATGGCACATCACTTTCTAGAAGGGATACATCCGACAAGGGATCCTGGAGAAATTAGAAATATCCTCAAAGGACTCCTCAAAGGTATAACAAACATGATTATTCTAATGTATCTTTGCATTGTAATAATAAAACAGATAATATGTGGAAAGTTTATCCATGTACATTATGTGTTTTACATAATCACTGTCTTGCAAAATGTTGGAAGAGGAAAGATCTTCACAATAAATTCTTGTCAAATAGCATGGAGATGAAATATGAAGACCATCATCCTCGTCATAAAATGGAGAAAGACAAAAATGACATGAAGTCACGAAATTTCTGCACTCATTGCAATATGAGTGGGCACTGGATCGAGAAATGATGGAACCTTCAACCACAATTTCATCCCAAGAAGGATAAAAAGGTTGTGCAAAAACCCATGCAAAAGGAGGCTGTTAAAGAGGTGATGGATCATGTGATCAATGTTCCCATTCAAGTCTCCGAAGAAATGCGGTCGTAGAAAGAAGGTTCCCTTGAGTGGCTGGGTAAGAAATGGATATCATTCTTACATAGCCAAGATTAGCATACATTGTAGCACCTCCAATCATTTTGCTTGTTTCCATTGACTGAAAAAGCATGGAGGAAAAATAACTTCGTTTATATGAGCAACATTGATAAAGATCACTTATTCACATTCTGTAGTGGATTGTACATGGTGTTGCTACCACCATGTGATTCATTCCATTTGCAGCCTCTAGCACGAACTGTCAACAAGAATAACAGTGTACGACATGCACCTGGTTATGGCCCAGTTGTTTCTCAAGAGTACAGTGATTGTGGCAAGAAATTCAATATGGTTGGGCCCATATGGTCTACCCATGGATGACATAAGGCCAAAATGGATCATCATTACCGTTTCCAGATCATGGTTTTTCAATCAAATCCACACTTACACATCGCTGACGATTAAGGGTATTGGATGGTCTGTGGACGTGATTGCTAGCAATTGACACGAAAAAATAACAATGCATTCATCAGTATTGATGCACACACTGATCTGGACTAGCGATCCGATATTCTCATCAAACAATGGGCCCGATGCACAAAGATTAGGTAGACCCACCTTTATTTCAGTAAAATTTGATGGGCACAAATCACATGCAAATCTCAATTCAAACTGTCTACGCCCCTTGCTGTGCAAACATTGCATGCACGGGAAATAATTTAATAGCTGGGGAGGTCTAGAAAATAGGCAATGTAGATGCAACCGTGTTAATAGTTGGTGGAGACTTGACATTGGAGGCAAAGGCTCTAGACATAACAAGTTTTTTGTTACCTGGCTAGGAACATCAGCTCGTATCCCAAGTTACCGCCGCATCCAAGGGACCTATAGTTATTGTGATTATGTCAGGGGGTCCTTTTGATATAACATTCACAAACGATGATAACAATATTTCAATGATTCTTTGGGTAGGGTATTCAGGACAAGATGGAGGATCAACCATTGTAGATGTTATATTTGGAGAATATAATCCAGGTGGAAAACTACCTGTTACTTGGTACCCATAAGACCTGTGACTTGGTACCCATAAGAGTTCGTTGTCAGTGTTTCCATGACTAAAATGGAAATGAGACCAAATACTTCTAGAGGTTACCTTGGATGGACTATGAATGGTGGTATGAGGCTTTACATGGCATGTCCAACATAGGTCCTGGAACACACTTTGGATACCCAATTCCTGGATCTACCAGTTTTCCACAACTCATTTTCACCGCGACTTCCTTCAATATTTCTCTTTGGAAAGCGATTGATCGGGTGGTATCAACAGAGGCGAGGGCCATGCATAATATATGATTGGTAGGGATGACATTTTGGCATTGATCGTGTGTTTCCAACTATAGGTTCATGGTGTTTTTCTGTTGTTCATGTATTTTGGGATTTGATCCATGATTTTGTGCATGCAATCATCATTCGTGGGATTCTCCACTGAAGGATATGCCACCTCATTTTCCACTAGAGAGTGATACCTCATTTGGGACACCATTCACGTAAGATATCCGAGCGATCCCACAAATATCCTGGATCATGCATACCAGCTGCACACAATTTGGTTGTGGGTGTTTGTTCCTTCATGTCGACGTATGGGCAAGATCCGTGGGGAGGAGTGTTGGCCCTTGACCAAGTTTTGAGGAAACATTGGTCATGTTTGACCACTTTTGGGACTTCGATAGGTTGGTCAAAGATGGAACGCCTAGGCGGAGCTGAGATCACGGGATCTCACTCATTTTGCGGGCTTGTGGACCCAACAAAGGGTTTACTAGGGTTTATGTAATGGCTTATGGGATGTCGGCCCATGGGTTTACCCATGATTAGGATTTTTTGTAAATGTATAAATAAGTAGCTAAGCGATGTAAGAAGGTGGTGTTGAGGTTGGCTATGTGCACAATATTTTGTAAGTGTTAATGTTGGCTTAGTGTAAGAGGTTGTAAGTTGCTTTGTGCAAACAAACTATGTGACGTGAGGCTCTGTGCCTTGACCTAATTTTGGGAAGGAGGATATGGCGTGCAACACACAGATCTCATGTCCTCTGCGGAGTTTGGATTTGTGGCTTTGTGCACAGGTGCGACTGAATGTATGAAGATTGAAGACTAATAAAGAAGAAGAAGAAGTTGGTGGACGTATCCCCACATTGGGGTGAACCACGTATATCTTGTGTTTTGATGTGCTTTGTGCGATGTGGATTATGCTGTTTATTTGCTTAGTGCTTTTGTTATAATGTATGATGAATGCATCTGATGATTGTTTCTTAGTGATTAATGGTATTAAAGATAAATGAATGATAGATTCAAGCTAATTCTATGTGCTAAGTGATTGAAAGTGCTTGATATTTATTATTACTACACTAATCTGTAATAAGGGTTTAATCTGTGATGAGAATGAGACTCGTGAGATAATGCATATTGCTGTCTAAGTGCTCTGCTAAGTGTTATAATCACAAATCTATGTCCTAGCTTGGTTGTAGACACCTGAGTCCTGCAACCCCCCTTGCCTCTACCTCGGGTGAGGCTTCATCTACTTCGCAGGTGTTGTCAAAAGGGCCAATAGTTAGGGTTTTTTTGGTGCGTTGTGAAGCATTGAACCTTGGGTCTACCCCTGTGCCAACAAATGGTTCTGATTCCGGGACGTGAAACTGTGATTGCTGGGAACTGAAGGAAAACGAAAGCTCTATGTGTAGATCTATTTCTGTAGTGCGCAATATTCTAATTGAATTGCGAAGCTCTATGATAAGAAAGAAACCTGATCTGAAGAAAAGAGGTAAGATCTTAAAGCTTTGTGCTCTGGTAAGGGTAATATAAGTGGAATTTTTTTATTCGAAAGCATGAATCTATGTAGTTTGATAGGTTTTGTCCTAGTATGAAAGCTAGGGCACATTTAGAAGAAAGAGTTGATCTGAATAAATTTGATAGAAATAGAGAAATATATGTTATTCCTATGCATCGAAATAATTTTTGGACTAATAAGTGGATGCAGGAACCTAGAAAGAATTTTTGCATATTGCAGGTCCAACACTGTGATCCCAATGCGTAGTACATGAGATGTTGGGGATCGTTTAAAAGAAAGACATGATTGACACAGTGTTATAATTGTAGAATACTGAGACATATTACTAAGGAATGCCCTGGTACATGTCCTATTTGTCTTTGTTGCAAAGTTATTGGTCATGAGGTTGAGGATTGTCCAAGAATCATTGCTAAAGTTGAAAAGATGAACATGAGACAAAAAAACTCTGAAGAAAGTCAAGAGGCTAAGAGCATGTTGGGGAATCATAAATATAATGTGTCAGAGACTATGTTAGTACAGTTAAAATAAGTAATGGATGATCACATAGACATCAGTTTACCAGAAATCCTGAAATAAAAACAACGCATAGTTACAAGAATAGAAGACTTTGACATCGACTGTGTATTGGATGAAGAAATACGCATGAATATTATGCCATAAAGCACTGGGGAAATTTTTGGAATACCTGCTAGGATACCTTCATTTGGAAGGATAGGCTTGTTTAAAGGAAAGATGATAAACCTATGTGGAAGAGTTACTAATATACCTATGATTTCTCATGAAACATCGACTGAAGAAGAATTTGAAGTCATTGAATTTGTTGAGAACAATGCCCCTTTTCCACTTTTATTAGGAAAGACTTGGGTTGAGAAGGATCAGAACAGAAGGAAAGCAGAGGAGGAAGCTACATAATAGAAAAAGCAAGAACTAAGGGACTCCATAACCAGAAAAATAGAGATACTAATAGAAGAACAAGAGGATAAGTCGAAGCAACAGAGGGCTAGAGAATTAGCTGTCAAAGATGAAAGAACGTAGGAAGGCTTGAAGAACCTGTCCATGCATGAAAAAAGTATAGCCACCCCAGAAATAGTAAGAGAAGGAACATTGACCTCAGAATCTGTAAGAGCACATCAACAGTGTGAAGTCCTTTCACCTGGAGCGAATGAGAATACAAATGGGAATATGATTCCATAAATTATTAAAGAAGCTCAAATTATAGGAAATAAGGCCACAAAGCTTAATAAGAAGAAAGATAACCACAAGAAGCTATAGAGAAGGAGGCAAATCTACAAAACTTGAACCTCGTCGGAATAACAGAACCACGCAAAATGTGACTTCACCACGACGAAGCTATATGATCGTTGGAGGCGCCCTGACCATTAGAATGACACCCTAGAACGGATAGAAAATGTAGTTATGAGTGAATGGACAGTTGATACCTCACCATAATGGACAGATTCACATTTATGAACACATTCCTGCTCGTTGGAGGAATCCATTATGACGCTTGCTTATTTAATCCGTCAGACATTGCACCGGGACCACTTTTTTCCACCTGTGATTATCCAAGCTAATAGAGAATCAATTGTATATCGCGCTGTGATTTCTAGACCTCGCCATCCATTTGATTACGGTGCTTGTCCATTCGCCTACCCGATCTATTTTCTTACAAGTGTGAATGTCGAGTGAACCTAGTGCGTTAGAGAAGTCTGTGGAGGATATTCTTGTGGAGCTCATGGCTGAGAGAGTTATGACTGTTGGAATAAATGTGTCGTCGACTGGGGGACTACAAGCATCCCCCTCGACTAGACGTCATTCTAGCTGTACTATTGAGAAGCGAAGCAAGAACCGAAATGATCTGGCTAACGCGAAGCAAATCCCATCGATCTTACTAGATTACATACCGCCTTTGGCTGGTGCAGTTAACCGCGACAACATCCCATGTGATTTTGAGTATACGTTGATCTCTGCGTACATCCCAAAGAGGATATGTGTAGTTGGACCCCAATTAGGACATATCCCAGCCCTGAAGAACAATGACTTTAATCTCGACGACAGAACTAACTATGCCATGATCGTGCCCCATAGGTATTTGATGAAGACAACTGAGAAGAAGGCGTGCATAGTCTCCTAGATGTGGATTAAGGAGGTCGCGCAATCAACGATATTGAACGTAATTAAGATCCCTCACTTTGAACGACATCAAGAGGTTAACGCTTTTGTTAAACTCCTCTTGTCATGCTACCATGGAGGATATATGTGGCTTGACAGGCACGTTACTGTGGATCCGACGCTGATCCACTTGATTATAGGAATGAACATGCAGGGCCCTGATCCTCAGTAGTTCTACCTAGGGAAGGCTTTGGATCACTTCCTGGCACAGTGCATAAAGGAGGATTATGGTGATGTAGAAAAAATAAAGCGAGGCTACAAGGTAGCCTCTATCCAGGATGGAGCAGTGTGCCTTGATTTCCAACTTATAGCTGGTAAGATCGTCAAAAAGAATCGTCCGACATAGGTTACTGGGTTCGTAGTATACCTCGCTGGGAAGTGCATAGAGGTTATGCAAATGAACTGGGTGAGCTACCTCATCAACGAGCTTGAGAAAGACTGTCGCAAAGCGCAAGATCAGGGGTATGAATTCCATTTCAGTTGGTTACCTGTATTAATTGCATTTGTCGCTTGGCAGATGCTGGAAGGAGTGACATTTCCAGAAGTTGCGCCATCAGATCCATTGGCCGCGAGGTTCTCCACCTTGTGGTATACAAATGATATGTTGAAGCAGTGGCAGTCAAACACTGTGTTCCATGCCTACTACCAGCAGCTGAAGCACGCTATTGAGGCATTTCCATGCATGACACTGAACACATTGTACCATTATAAACCACTAGCGAAGTTCCGTGTAGATCAACACTTAATCTATATCACTGCGCGTAGGGATGAAAGCAAAGAGGAGTTGTAGTCATATTATAAGATGATCGACGGAGATGTGGAGGAGATCACCAAAGAATGGCCGACAATGTTCCTTGTACTGGTTGAATATGCAGAGCTCTCCAACGTGGACATCATAGGAAGTCCCTTTGTCCCCCAGGTCGAGCATGTCAGGCAGAGCAACGCGAAGAAAAAGAAGAAAAAGGTAGAAGTCCAAGAAATTGATGAGGAGGACAACACCTCTACAAAAGATGGATCTGGATCACCAGAAGGAGGAGGAAAAGACCAAGGCAATGGACAAGGAGGAAGGGATGATGGAGAAATGAAAGAAGAAGGTGAAGTTACACCGCCAAAGGACCCCCCTACCGAGGCAGAAACATCAAAGAAAAGAAAGGTTTCCCCGTAGAAACCTTCGGAAAGAAAGAAAACATGCACCAGTAAGCCCAAGATGAAGGCCACACTCATAGTGGATGACGTCGATATAATCATCGCAGATGTGGAGGATTCTTCAAAGGATATCTTGCAGTGATATGGAGCAAAGTAGGAGACGTTGTATGAAAGAATCGAGAAAGAGCTGAAGGAGATACAACAAGCCATCCATTCGAGCCGTGTAGTACCTACTGCACCTTCTTCGTCGAAGATTGGAGAATTGGGGGATGAACCTGCCCAAATACGAAGACTAGTAGATGCAACAGAGGCTCGACTTCAGTGAGTCAAAGAAGAAAAGGAACGGGCTACAAAAATATCGAAGCAAGAAAAGGAGGATGTCTTAGAGAAACTACAAGTTGCACAGTTCTATGTAACCGCCTATGACAAAGAGAAAGATGAAATTCAGGCGATGTTCGAGGAGGACAATGTGAAGATACAAAAAAAAAAGACCAGCTGCTCATAGAGAAGATTGTGGTGAAAGAAGAGGTAACTAAATCACTTCGCTCTATGCCGAGCTTGGCATAGGAGGAACTAGAGTCAGTTGATATGCAAGTGGGGAAGCTCGCTGAGGCCATTCAGTAGCTTCAAGAACAGGTAATGGAGTTGTTGCTTCAAGCAGTGCTGAGCACTCTGCAAGAAGTGTGCAACCAAAGGGAGGAATTCTCTAAGAGCATAGTTGGAAGGATCAAGGTCCTCGCCTTAGAATGTAAGCAGTTGAGTGATAGAAGTGTGAAAACCTATGAATGCCTCACATAAGATCTGGAGCTAAGGAAAATGGAAGCACAACTCCAGGAGGTGCAACAACAGGCATCCATCGTGTAGGAGAAGATGAAGCTACTCACTACGGTCGAGCGAATGAAGAGATCACAAGAGCAACGTGTAGTCCAACAACAGATTAATACCATCCAGAGCAGAGTCATGGAAGTTAAACAGAGACTACAGCTGGTGCAGGAAGTGACCTGCATGATTTTTGAAGAGATTAAAGGATAAGGTTCACAGCTAGACCAAGTGGTTGTGACAGTGGAACAACGCATGGAAGGGCCTGTTACAAAGAAAGTGATTCAGGATTTTTCCAAGTAGGAGGCTTTTACAAAGCAGAAAATCGAGGTAGCTCGAGCTAAGCTCGAGGCCTTTGAAGCACCTTTGCCCAGATATGAGTGACTCGGGACGAGTCACAGGTGAGTGTTGGGGGCCTGTTGGCCCTTGACCAAGTTTTGAGGAAACATTGGTCATGTTTGACCACTTTTGGGACTTCGACAGGCTGGTCAAAGATGGAGCACCCAGGTGGAGCTAAGATCGTGGGATTTCACTCATTTTGTGGGCTTGTGGACCCAACAAAGGGTTTACTAGGGTTTATGTAACATGTTATGGTATGTTGGCCCATGGGTTTACCCATGATTAGGCCTTTTTGTAAATGGATAAATAAGTAGCTAAGCGATATAAGAAGGTGGTGTTGAGTTTGGCTATGTGCACAATATGTTGTAAGTGTTAATGTTGGCTTAGTGCAAGAGGTTGTAAGTTGCTTTGCGAAAACAGACTGTGTGACGTGAGGCTCTGTGCCTTTACCTGATTTTGGGAAGGAGGATATGGCGCGCAGATCTTCTATACTCCGTGGAGTTTGGCTCTATGGATTTGTGCATAGGAGAGACTGAATGTAGGATGATTGAAGACTAATAAAGAAGAAGAAGAATTTGGTGGACGTAGCCCCACACTAGGGTGAATAACGTATATCCTGTGTCTTGATGTACTTTGTGCGATGCAAATTATGTTGTTTATTTGCTTAGTGATGTTGTTATAATGTACGATGAATGCATATGATGATTGTTTCTTAGTGATTAATGGTATTAAAGATAAATGAATGTTAGATCCCAACTAATGCTATGTGCTAAGTGATTGAAAGTGCTTGATATTTATTATTAATGCACTGATCTGTAATAAGGGTTTAATCTGTGATGAGAATGAGACTCATGAACTAATGCATATTGTTGTCTAAGTGCTCTACTAAGTGTTGTAATCACAGATCTGTGCCCCATATTGGTTGTAGACACATGAGTCCTGCAACCCCCTACCTCTAACTTGGGTGAGACTTCATCTTCTTTGCAGGTGTTGCCGAAAGGGATGGTAGGTAGGGTTTGTTGGTGCGTTGTGAAGCATTGAACCCTGGGTATGCCCTTGTGCCAACAAGGATCCCTAGAGATCAATGCCGACTCAACCACGGAAAATGATAGGAGCAGGAACCTGCAGGACTTCGACAAATCCTCTTTTTCCAGGCAACTAGATGAGAATCAACAGAGCTGGTTATTGGGGCTTGGAGAGTAGAAGAAGAAGAAGTATGTGGATCTGATATGCATTGTGTGTAGCAGGACTATGTTCAAGTGGATTATTATATCGATTTTATCTTTTTCAAATGAGAAGTTTGGCATCGTTAATTGCCTGGATATGAGTTTTGCGGCCCAAGGTGGACGCTTTCAAGGACAAGGATATCTCCAGATTTTGGCATTTGAAGTAATACTTCCTTTGGTTTTGGAAGCACTACCACTTTTGGTAAATCAAGGCCAGATGTTGTTTCTTCTTTCTCCATTGTGACTTTGATTGGTTTGGAGAGACCATGGTTCAATTACCCTGGTCAACGTTGTTGGGTTCTAGGCGCTTCTGTAGATTGGTAGTTTCGTGGTTACCCTACTCTGCCTCGCTGATAGTGAGAGAGCGATTGCATTTTTTTGTCGGCGCTGTCATGGATTTCCCATATTATGATCTTGTTTCTTCTTTCAGGCGGCAAGGTGGGTATCTAAACAATGGCCAAGATTTTAACATTTTGTGGCTTGATCACCCTTCTTGTCTTGTTGAGCATTGCCAATGATCATGCTGGCCATAATTTTTATGTTACGGGAAAATATTTTGAGCTATGGCTCCGGTGTTTTTAACAACAATCCTAAGTCTCCAAATCCATATACCAAAGTAAATATATCGACTTTTTCCATAAGCCATATATCGATTTTTCTTTGTTCAAGGAGAAGCCAAAGTAAATGAAGACATACACCTTCATTATATAGCCCATAGTTGCCATATGATGGATCAAAGAAGATCAAGGGGAATTTTGCCTATGCTTAGAGTTTGATATATGAACTTTAAAGGAGTTGGACATTGGATGCGCGCATGTTGGCACATATGACCATAGTATTGTTTCCCTTTTATGCATCAATTTGGAATGAGAATTGTCTTTGAATTTTGATGTATTGTCCATGTAAAGATCTTGATGTAAGTATGAAATCATCATGTAAAAAGGTTATGAAGCATTGTAATGGTTGTTTAGATACTCTTGAGTGAGGAGAGTGAGAGGCGTTATTGTTGCGCCTTAAGCCTTTATTAGATTCTTTGGTAATCATGATGTAAAACAATGGGTTGAGGCAATTTGCCTACGTCGTTTTGGTGATTCATTGTAAACTTGACTAAGAGTGTAGTAATAAACTCTTGGAAGGTAAGGATACTCCAATGATTAAAGTGCAGGTATCATCAGTTATAGGTTGCAAATTTAAGTAGATGTGGGCTTCGACATTTCATCTCCTAAGAAAAATAGGTGAAGGAGACAGGGAATGTGCCTTTCAGAACATTTGCTTGGCAACAGTTGCAAGTATTTGAGTTACATTCTGATTTTGAAGTACAGGGAATGAAGACATTTGAATGCAGTTGATGATGGATTGCATGTCAAAGTTGATACTTTTGGAGGTCCAAATTTTTTTCTCTATGGGGAGGTGTGATCCAGGAGGATCTTCACAGTCGAGACATTTTCTGTCGGCTTCAAAATATTGCGAACATTATCTAGTCAACAAAGATCTCACACTGAGCTTTCCGATGCATTTCGAATGAAGTCAATTGGACTTCACATGCTAGATATATGTCTTGTTTATATTTAGGGGAAAAATGGAATTTGTAAAATGTTTAATACATGAGACAGGGTTCTCATAATTATGTATTTTTCATTATTTAAAAGGGATTATTTGGTGCAAATCCATGTTGGTTTTCAATCCCTAGTCTCAAGGAGAGTCCTAAGGAGAGGTGAGATCTTCATGGATGATTGATAGATATTCTCAAACTAATACCTTGAGATATGCCAAGATCCTAATTTAGGGGATCCTGAGAGATATTATCTCCATGAAAATATTGATGTGGTTGAGATGGAGATGCTATATAAACCCTTCTTGGGGGTCAAGGAGAGGGAGAAAGGAAAGAGCTTGTGGAAAGCTTATTGATTCAAAGGAGGTCTTTGTAAAGGAGAAACAAGTTGTAGGATTGTTTATGCAACCCTTTTGAAGCAGAATAAATAAAGAAGATTCATGGAATTCATGAATCCAGAGACGTAGCCAGGGGGTATGGTGAACTCCGTTATCATATTGTATGTGTAATTTTGATGCATTCTCACTTGGTTAAGTAGAGTTTTTGTTTATAAACATACACAACAATTTTGATAATTTTATGTGATTATTTCCTTAATGAAGCATGGTTAATTAATCAAATTTCCCTTATTCACATGCAATTGCGTCAGTAAAAGATCTTGTTTTTGAAGATTTGGTTGTAAGAAGATTCTCACCAAATTTTTAGATCACCCAAGAAGCTCCGAAGCTCAGTGAGTGTGGTCGGGGTTGGCCAGTCATAGATGACTTGGATCTTGGCTGGATCCACATGTACACCATGTTGATCAACGATGTAGCCTAGGTAATCCTGTCCATGCCAAAGAATCATTTTTCCAAGTTGGCGCATAGCTTGTGCTGCCGCAGGGTGTGCAAAACCCGCTGAATATGATGCAAGTGTTCTGCCCAAGTCTTGTTGTAGATGAGAATGTCATCCAAATACACCACTACAAAAGTATTGGTGAATGGTCATAGGATATTGTCCATCATCCTCATGAAAGTGGCTAGAGAATTTGTTAAGCCAAAGGGCATGACCAACCATTCAAAATTACCTTCCTTTGACTTGAAGGCAATGTTCCATACATATGTCTGTTCTATCGGGACCTGGTGGTAGCTAGACTTCATATCAATCTTATTGAAGTATTTTTCCCCAGTGAGCTAATCAAGGAGGTCGTTCATTCAGGGAATCGTGTACCAATTTATGACTGTGATTTTTTTCAGAGCTTGGTAATCAATGCAAAGTCGTCAGGTTCCATATTTCTTCTATACCATCATGATTGGGCTCCCACAAGGTGATGAGATGGGATGGATGTGCCCCTTGTGGAGTAGTTCTTAGATCTACCATTTGATATCCTCATTCTCTAACAGAGAGCGGCGGTAGACTGGCCCATTGGGCAACGGTGCGCTGGGGGTCAGATTGATGGGGTGCTTGACCTAACAGTGAAAAG
>JASDQU010439866.1:42307-54366 GCA_032191745.1 Picea mariana | reverse complement strand
GACAAGTTAGGAAGCTTGTACTAATCGAAATCCCTGGTAAATAGGCTATTTCTGAAATAGAAACTATATCTTCTAAGGACGAGTGAGGGAATTTCAGTGACTAAGCATTTAAATGCGTTTAATACCATTATAACCCAACTATCTTATGTGGATATTAAAATCACCAAGGAGGAGAAATGTATTAGCCTATTATGTTCTTTTCCAAACTCCAGGGATATCTTAGTCGTGGCTATAGGGAGTAATAAGACCACATTAGCACTAGAAAATATGGTTGCATCTCTACTGTAAGATGAAATTAGAAGGAAGAACATGGAAGGATTGACCAAATCTGCTTTTGTGGTGAGAGGTCGACTAGTTGACAGAGATAAAGGAAAATTATACGGTAGAAAGTCTAAGTTGAAGGGTAGATCTAAATCCCCTGTTCAATTGACAAAAAGATGCTGGAAATATGGTAAATTTGGGCATTACAAAAGCGATTGCAAGTCGAAGGAAATGGAAGTTAGTACAAGATCCGACGAGAAGCGATCGATTGAGAGAAAGATGACTCCAGATAAGGGAGGCAATGTGTACCTGGCATTGACCAATACACAATAGGATCAAGATGTTTGATTGATTGACTCAAGAGCATCCTATCATATGACACTAGATAGATAATGGTTCTGCGAATATGAACAATATGAAGGAGGAGAAGTGTTCTTGGGGGAAGAATCGACAACCAAAATTGTCGGACAAGGAAGAGTTTGAATGATACTGCAGGATGGGAGGATTTGAACCCTTCCATGTGTGCTACACATTTCAGGTTTGGAAAGAAACCTGATATCTATCAATAAGATGAGTGATGTAGGGGTGTACACTCTATTTCAGAAGGATTCATGCAAGATGGTCAGAGGTGCGATGGTCTTAATGAAAGGAGTTCGGATTGGAATCCTATACAAGTTAATAGGGAATGTAGCCTCGTTTGGATGCAACAACATCGATGTTCCTGAAGGAGACTTGAATTCGACTCGAATAGACTCGATTGAGTTTGAGTTGATTCAAACCGACTCGACGAGTCATCATAAAGTTGACCCGACCATGCTATGGCACGAGAGGATGAGACACATTGGAGAAAAAGGGCTTCGATATATGCATAAAAAGGTATGGTTGAATACTTTCCTGAATGTAATTTAGAATTTGACTTTTTTGAGCATTGTATATATGGACAACAAAGTCAGGTGAGGTTCCCATCTAGAGTGACAAGGAAAAATGGGATTCTATAGTTGGTTCATAATGATGTGTTTGGCCCTGTTTTAGTGCTTTCACTTGGTGGATCCCTGTATTATGTCTCCTTCATAGATGATATTTACAGGAAGACATGGATATATTTCCCGAGTAAGAAATCCAAGGTTTTCGAGAAATTCAAAGAGTTTAAATCTCTTGTAGAAAAACAGACAGATAAGAAGATTAAGTTGTCGAGAACTGATGCAGAAGCATCTACAACTCGCCAAGCGAGTCAGCGCGTGAAGGAATGAATATATAGCTGGACAGCGCCAGCACCTAACATTTTTGAATCATTTTTGGAGATTTGTTGCGCCGCCATTTAAATGAAGGCATTCAAAGCGGGCGCACTTGTATTGTATTATAGATAGGAAGGCATTTATTTAACTTAATGCTGGTAGATGGAAATTAATTGTAGATTAGACAGTTTTAGCTTTCGAGAGGGAAAACGGAGTATAGACACCCTCCCTTGTATCATTGTAACATTACATCCATCAAGCATTAGCATGGAGAGCAAGCAGAGAGCAGAGCAGAGAGTTTGTGAAAAACCTCCATGTACAAATATTGAATTAATAGGAAAAGCTTGATTCAATTCCATGGATGTGTTTGATCTCTGTGTGTTGTTGATATTGTGCCTTTGCATGTTTGCTTCTTTCTATGCTTATCTGTTATATGCTGCTTATGTGATTGCATATAAGGTTCGAAACCTGAGAGAGTGAAGGAATGAGTTTCAATTGTTTCTCTGTTTAGGCCAGGAGATTCCTGCATAGAGTGCAGTTGAATTCCTCTGCATATGGTGCGTCGAGGAGGCTAAGCAGTTGAACTTTCGTTCTCTATTACTCAAAGTCATTTTGAGTTATTCGAGCCGTGCAGGTGAGTGCAGGTCGAAACTATTGCGAGCGTGAATGCACAGGAGCCGGAAGACTTCATCACTTTTGGAGGCGATTGAAGACCGAGCACAGGGAGCGTGTTCGAGGAATCCTTGAAGAAGTCCGAGTTGATAAAAGCTCAGGAGGGATAGTTCCTTCAGTTCGCTGTGGAATCGACCCCAGTGGAGGTCACACAGGACGAAGGTGTTAGAGCAGGGATCTCTTCACAGAGGAAAAGAATCGACGACTTGAGTTTGTCGTGAAGACTCGCGAAGTCCCGTGGGTCATTGGATCTGGGAGAAGGAGCGAGGAGGTTAACCCTCAGGCGCAGGAAGGATCATTTTCCATCGCATATCGGTGAATCGGGGTTGGCGGGTGCAAGAATCCCATACACGTCGAAATCGTGAAGTGCGATCCCCCGATTTGATCAGAGCCGTCGATCGCTGGAGGGACAGGTGGCACAAATCCGAAACATCGGAGTTTCGACATTCGGGGTTTCCAACGGCAAGGGACTTGGCGTCGTGGATTCGTGATCCGCGAAATCCCGAGGTTGATGTGGCAGCGTGGGACCCCGGAGGAATAGTGGAATACAGGTGGCGTATTTGCGTGGGATCGTCGTTTCGATACTTGGGGATTTAAAATATAAGGGTTCGGCATCGCGAGTAGTGATACCCCGAGGTTGACCATTGACCATCGGGGATTGGGGTTTCGGTGTTTGATTGCACGAGGACTGTGCTGCAAGCCTCGCGACTTCGCGAGACCCGATCTCCCGACACGTGAAGGGGAGATTGCCGAGAAGACTGTGGGTAAAGAACTCCCGAGGGAGTTGGAAGAGCTTTGACTCTTCGGGCCTAAGGGTGAGAAGGTCCTGGTGGGGCGACCGTGCCGTCGAGGGTGCGGGAGGACACCAAGAACTAACAACGGTGGTGAATTCCGTGGAAAATAATTTGATCAGTTCTGCAAGCAGTGTGGCATAGCACGCCAAAATACCACACCATATACCCCACAAAAAAATGGAGTTGCTGAGAAAATGAACAGAACATTAATGGACAAGGAAAGGATCATGCTCAATGGTGTTGGGCTGGCACAAGAATTTTGGGCAGAGGCAATCAACACTGCAAAATATCTATTGAATATGTCTCCCTTGTCAGCACTAGTTGACACGGCTCCACATGAGGTAGGGTCAGGTAAGAAGCCTTCGGTTTCACATCTCAAAGTATTTTGTTGTGATGCATTTGTGCATGTTCCCAAGGAAAAGAGGAGCAAGCAGGACAAGAAGGCAGTCAAATGTATTTTCATTGGATACAAAGAAGGAATGAAAGGATATAAGCTCTTGGATCCTGCATCAAGGAAAAAAAAGTACAGTTGATATGTGGCCTTCATAGAAGTCATAAGTAAGTTTGAGCCCGAAGAAATTGTTCAGACCGAGAATAATCTAGAGAAGGTGCAGTTTGAACTACAGAACAAAGAAGATGATTCAGATGAGTCAATTGAATAAGAAGGAGAGGTGGAACAATTGACCTTGATTGTAAGGAGGTCAAAACAAGTAATAAAACCAGTCAAAATCTATAGTTCACCCGAATTTCAGTCCAGATTCATGTTAATTTCCACCAACGATGAGCCGAAGTCAGTCGGGGAGGCAGTTAAGTTAGTAAAGGGAAAACTATGGAAGGATGCCATGGTCAAAGAGATAGAATCCTTGCACAAGAATGAGACATGCGACTTAGTCAAATTACCTAGTGGAAGAAAGCCTATCAGTAGACAATAGGTATTCAAGAAGAATATGAACGCAACAGGTCAAGTTGAGAAATCCAAAGCTCAATTGGCAATGAAAGGATATTCCCAAGTCGAAGGAGTCGAATTCAGTGAGATTTTTTCCCCTGTCACAAAATTAACTTCCATTAGAGTACTAATGTCTCTAGCTACTGCATTTGATCTAGAAATAAAACAGATGGATGTGAAGATAATGTTCCTACATGGGGACCTGGAAGAGGAAATCTATAGGAAATACCCTGAAGGATTTGTATTGAAGCGAAATAAACATTTGGTGTGCAAACTGAAAATATCCCTTTATGGTGTAAATAAATCACCAAGCATGTGATACCAAAAGTTAGACACATACATTCTTAGTTTGGGGTTTATAAGAAGCAAAGATGATCACTACATATATTCCAAAGAAGAAGGTGGGTGTTTCATATATGTAGCATTGTATGTGGACGACATGTTGTTGACTGGAAACAACATGGATGCAATAAAGGAGTTGAAGAAGCGACTATCCTCCAATTTTGACATGAAGGATATCGGTGCAACGAACTTGATTATGGGAATGGATATTAAGAGAGATCAAGAAGCTACAATGCTCTGGTTTAACCAAACGAAGTATATTGAAACAATCTTAAAACATTTCAACATGCAGGATTATAAACCTGCGAAGGTGCCAATTCCTGTGGGAGCAAGGCTAAATGCTGAGCAATGTCCAAGGACACAGGAGGAAATAGAGGACATGGTACATGTTCCCTATGCAAGTGCGGTTGGTAGTCTAATGTATGCTGCACTCAACCAGACATTTCCCATGTAGTGGGAGTGTTGAATAGATACATGTAGACACCTAGGAAGGAGCACTGAACAACTGTCGAGAGAGTATTGAGGTGTTTGTGTGGCACAAAAGATTATTCTATATGCTACCAAGGAAAACCTGGAGGTGAGAGTGAATTAAATGTACATGGATATGTCGACGCCGACTGGGCTGGAAATCTAGATCGATGGAGGTTGACTAATGGATATTTGTTCAAAATGTTTGGTGGAGAAATCAGCTGGATGAGTAAGAAACAAACACTCGTAGCCCTGTCAACAACAAAAGTTGAATACATGGTAGCCACTCATGGAAGCAAAGAAACAATATGGCTGCAAAGGTTGCGTTCAGGAATTGGGTTTGAGAAAAGAGCTATGAAGATAAGTTGTGACAGTCAAAGTGCAATATTTCTACCAAAGAACCCAAATTATCATTCTAAGACTAATACATTGATTTATAATACCATTTCCTGAGAGACATGGTGGAAAGCAACAAGGTGCTGCTGAAGAAAGTAGACACATTGGAAAACATAGCATACTATTTGACCAAGTCTGTGAGTGCTATGAAGTTCTCTTGGTGCAAAGAGGCAATGGGAATTTCTTCCCTGAGTTTGAGAATGAGAGTTCAGAGGTCTCTCGTTTTCAACAAATAAAACAATAAGTGGGAGAATGTCAGGTTGTTATATTCTTTTCAATGAAAGTCCAGTCGAGGTGAATCGACTGACAATTGAAGTCGAGGTGGATTGATAGCAAGTTGAAGATCGAGGTGGTTCAACCGGGTAAAGTCAAAGTCGAACGTCAAGGTGGTTTGACATGATAAATACATTGACAACAAGTTGAAGAGGTCAACCGACAGGAGGTTGACATGAGGGCATGTGGAAACTGACTAAAGATCGAATGAAGGCCGACTGGTAGTCAACTGGTAATCTGACTTGGTAGTCCATTGTATTAGAATCCCAAGACTCACAGGATTTGTAGCCAATGATCTGCATGGATCTTTAATCATTTTTGGGCGCCTTTTCTTTAGGGTTTTTCCTATTGTAAAGACTATAAAGAAGGCATGTTTTAATGCTGTAAAAGATAATCTTTAGATGAAATCATAGAGGTTGTTGGTCATGTAGATGTAAGCCAAATTGGTTATAGGGTTGTTCTTGCGTAAGAAAGAGGGTATGACGTCGATTATGTCTTAGGGGTGGACCAAGGTTAGACATGAAACCTTTTATTATGAATGAATAAGACAATAAGAGAGTAGAACACTCAAGGAATGTTGGTTTTCCCGGTTTTGGTTTCCAGGGTAAAATCTTTGTGTACTATGTGTTTTCTTTGTCATTTACTTTCTTGATTAAATCTTTCTTCCTCTCTTCTGCTAGGTTTAGCATGGAAGTGTTTCTCATTTATTAACAGGAACCCAGGTCTAGCAACACATCTTTCTTACCTAAAGACCACAAGGTTTACACATTTTTACACAAGTCATAAAAAGGCCCTCCCACCCATTTGAGAAAGACAGAACTATTTGATATAGTTGAAAGTCCAACATTTATCAATTCAAATTTTATTTAAAGCCATGCATTTCTTCGCTCAAAAGGAAGATGCTATTTAAAGAAATTACTTTTTATACATCATAATGACTTTCCTCTCCCCATTATTGAATGGTTGAGCACTTCGTTCCTCAATCTCCTTGTGGTCAATTAAGGAACTAAAAGTTTTAGAGAGATACATATCCACCAATGATTGCACCGAGCACCTAAATTCTCTCCAGGACCTTTTCTTATTCTTGATTTGACATGTATTCCTTCTTCCACCTCTATTGAATGACATCAATGCTAAGTTAGAAGAATATGTAGCCTCATAAAAGGTCTCTTGTCATCCAAAATTCTCAAAAAAATCTACAACCAAGCATTGAACTCATCATCTATGGCATGTGGAATTGGGGTATGTGCTAGGGTCTATGACATGCTCATTGGGATTTGTGGTTGGGACAATATTGATGGTCCTAAATCTTGGGTGTTCAATAATTCTCATTTTACTTCAACAATGTCCTTCATATATTCCTTTTTCTTTCTTGCATTAAACATTGAGGCACCAAGGGAACTTTCCTAATCTTCCTTGGCATCGATGCATGTAATATTGCACTAGTTTTAGCTCCCCCTCGAGGGACAATGTCCTCTTATGTGCCAACATTTTCCATAGCAACAAGTCTAAAGATTCACAACTCACAATTAACGGATTTTGTGATGATGTTATTACATCCTTAGTCCCACCCGCTACACCTTTTTTCTGACAAGTTCCTATTACCATTTTTGTGCACAGTACGAGTGTTGCAGTGGTTAGCGGTGAAAGTGTGGCCACAACAACATTAGTGATGCTATAGGTGTTGTCTAGAATTTGTTATTAGTTGTTTGTAGTAGGTTTAACGTTAGTGTGGGAAGTGAACACTTCAAGTAGAATTTTTTAGATTTTTAACTTTGTCATAGTGTGAGAGTTTAGGAACATTTCTAAATTTTGATACTATTAAAATTCTAAAATTTCTACTTAAACTATGGCAAATTTTGAAAATATACATACTTAAAAAGAAAAGACTTGTTTGCACAGCTAGGTCTACTAGGATTTGTTTTGTTTCCAAGAATGAAAACCATAAGAATTGTGAATCATCCCATAGAGCCAACCCTATAGTTAACATTCTCACATGATTATGGAGAAGAAGACCCAGAGGAGCATTGGTTTCTCTATGAAGTTATTTGAAGTGCAGAAGGAACTAATAATGTTGTAATATTGGTAGAATTATCACTCCATGTTTGCACTATCCATTGAGATGATTGGGATGAGAGAATTCTTGGTATTTCTTTGGGCATACCAAACTATGTGTAAGTCCTTGACAAAGCACGACCCATTTACACAAGTTTATGACAAATATATGATCTTTCCACTAGAATGTGTCATTCCTAATCTTTGGATTATCACTTTCACATGGATGGTTGAAGGTGTGATGCCTCAATAAAGGACAATTAACTTGATGAGACTAATTCCTTGAAAGATATCATCAAATGGATAGAAAATGTAGACAAAAATCATGGCATGAATAGAACATCAAGGATAAGATCTTAGGGAAAGGATATTTAGTTCTGTTATATGATAGTAAGTTCTTAAAGCACCCAAGAAAATTGTGAACACATTGGTTGGGACCCTTCCACATCATGTAGGTCATTGGCGAAGGTGAAATCATGTTGGAGCAACATGGTGGGAAATTGATGAAGGGATGACTGAATGATACACACTTGAAGCCTTTTTATATGCCAAAATACATCTAACCCCACTCTTTTATTTGGGGGGGAGTTAATTTATATATTTCTCTACTATTAATAAATCCTCCTTTGTATATAGTAGTGAAATAGAATTATGTAATAATGAATTGGTGCAAGATCTTAGGGAATTTAATCCGGAATTATGACCTAAATTGAATCCAAATTAGTTCAAAATAGAATTGTGCTATTTTTTGCACTTGTTACCATTTTGGACAAAATTTGGGTGGCAATTAGGTATTCTATTGTCATATATTTACCACTTCTTTATTTGTAACCAAACTTGTGTCAATTACAATGTCCATTTTATAGATTGCATTAGCGTCGAATTGTCAATACTGCGTATAACATTATTGTGAAAATCTCGGGTCAACATAATATCAAAAGTAATGTTTATTTAAGAGATAACAATAACATTATAAATAGAGTTGGCAATAGAGTTAGACATATAGTTGACAATAGAATAAAAAATAAAGTTGACAATACTCTAAAAAAAATAGAGTCCAATGATGTGTGAAAATAACATCACTTTTATTTACACAAATGCATCTCCCTCACGTCCTTAATAACAATCCGAAAAATAATTTTAAGGGTCATAATTTGAGATGCTATGTTGATCTCAATTGAATCCAAAGAAAAAATATAACACAAAAATCCTAGGAGAAATGATTATTCATTTCCCTCATTTTAATTACTTATTAAATAAATAAGTTATTATTAAATTTATGTTGCATATTTACCACTCAAATTGAATTCAAATTACTTAAAAATTGAATACATTTACTTTTTGTACTTTTTGATATTTTGGACAAAATTTGGGTGGCAATTAGAGACTTCATTATCATTTTTTAATTGTAGTGAATTTGAATCGACCATAGTGTCTATTTTAGAGATTGTACTAGCATAAAATTGTCAATATCAAGTTCAAAATTACATCTAAATATTTATGTCAAAATAGTGTCAATTTTAGACATGGCAATAAAGGAGTTGAAAATAAAATCAAAATCAAAATTTAATATCACACACAAATAAGGTAAAAATGTCCAAAATTACATCTAAATATTTATGTCAAAATAGTGTCAATTTTAGACATGGCAATAATGAAGTTGAAAACAAAATCAAAATCTAAATTTAATATCACTCACAATTAGGGTAAGAATGGAGTTGGAAATCAAGTCGAAATCTAAATTTCAATAATAATGTCAAAAGTAACATCACTTGTATTTACACAAATGCATCTTCCTCTCACATATTTAATCAGGACCAAAAAATATTGTTTTAAGGATGGTAATCCAAGCCACTATTATCATTTCAACTGCATTGAAAGAAAGAAAAATAACACAAAATAAGAGGGAAAATGATCCGTCTTTTCCCTTATATTTATTGTCTATTAAATAATTTGTTATTAAATTTTATAATTAATATTCTTTAATGAATTTTAAATATTACTTATTATTAAATTATTCATTTCATTTTAATATTAATTATATTTATGTTTTAAGTACACATTGCTTGGGAAGAAATGAGTATGGCTGAAACAACCAATAGATGTTGGAGAAGAACCAAGTTGTCTTATGATATTTCAATGGAATAACCAAAGTTCTTTCTCACAAAGAATCTAAGATTATATGATAGAAGAAAACATACACACAACTCATCCCGTGAGATAGAAAGTGGTTGCAAAAGAATTGTAGCTACATGTTTACACTTTTAGAGATACGGTAGCAAATATTTATGTTAACGCTCTTCAACTTTGAATTACATAGGGTCAATTGAATGTAAATATTTTTTTAGATGTTTATATAATATAGTGGGAATGTTTTATATATGCATGTCATAGGTAGGTCCACATCATATGTAGTTAAATAGTTTTACAATTGTTGTTCCATTAGCAACCACTCTTACAAGGTGTAATGAAAATGTCTAGGAAGTGATGTTGAGTAAAATACAATTTTGTTTTATATATATATATATATATATATATTTTTTTTTTTTAATTTTAAATTAATTATTAATATTTAGTGTTTTTATCTCATAAAGTTTATTGAAATATAAAATATAAAATATAAAATATAAAATATATATGTAAAGATATTTAAATAATAAGTGAAAATATCAGTAAAGTTGTTTATATCTGCTTCTTATGTAATATATTAATATATTAATTACGCCTAAAGGCATATACCTATTGGAGATGTGCACAATTAATCACCTTTTAATCTAAAATTCTAATCTATGGTTAACAATTGAAGATACTGGCATATTCTTAGTCGTCCTCCCAAATCAATGAATGTGATTTACTCTTCATAACTTTTTTGTATTTTTGAATGCATACATTAACCTGTTTACTTTTTAACATTTATCTATTCATATTAAAAAATTACTGTAACACCATATAATTGCCACGTTTAAATGATTAACCTTTGAAATTACCACGTTTGAGATTAACTTTTGAGATTCAATTGTCCATGCATTTCATATTCCCCATCTAAACGCGAAAAGGATCGACACTTCCCTTGAAATGCCACGATTATCTCATTAAGCCTAGGCTTGATGAATCTCAGCTCCCCGATTGGTCCAGTAACACATCCATCGGAGAATTCGTGAACCCCTGCGTCGAGATTTACAACGAAATGGTGAAGAAGACCAGGCCTATGCCCGAAGATACAGACATGGCCGATGTCATCACTCTCTCTCGGAAACTTGTACACTAGAAGCAGAAATACAAAGAGGGAGAGGTGCCGCCGCTAAAACAATCACGACGTGGAGATAATAAGTGAAAACGAAATGTTGTGGAAAGCGACTGAGCTGCTGGTGGCATTAATCGCCCCATTCCCGTGTGCCCGTTGAATAACAATTGAATTAGGTCATTATTTAATTCACAGCGGTGGACTGGAGTGCTGTCCATGCACACATATGATTGATATAAATAAACGTTCAGGTATTCTTAGTATCATTCTCATTATCCTTTCCTCATCTTTATCCCGCTGATGATAGTTATTACAATTATTTGAATCTGTTTTTTTTTTATGACGAGTCATGTCTTATGTTTGAACAAATAGTAAAATGAATACCGGAGAAGGTCGTGATAAAAGAAGCTCAAATGGGGGCGTCCTTATTTACTGAGGCTTCATTTCCATGATTGCTTTGTTTAGTAATTATTTTTCATTATTTTCATTTATCATTTAGATTGATCTAATTATTAACCAAAAATTCTAGTTCATATGAATTTTTAACTGTGTTGGGAATTTTACCATCAGAGCCTTTATAAGCCACGAATTTGTGGCTGTGCTAGTTATAAATATTACAAAATAAAAGCTTAAAATAATTATGAAACATTTGCAACTTATAATAATGTATTAATTATGTATATTTTAAAAGTAAAAGAAAAGTGATAATGAAATGATCAATTTTAACTTGACAAAATAGATAAGTTAGATAAAAGATAACGAGAAAATAAAAATAAAATAAATATAGATAATTGAAAAAAAAATACAAACTTAATTTTACACGAAATAAATTAGAATATATATATATATATATATATATATATATATATATATATTATTGCGCTGAAAGGCGTACACCTATTGATAATGGGCAGATTTAATAGGGGTTTAGTGCTTAATAAGTTTTCTATGGACATGATTAAATATGGCTGGAATATTCTTAGTAGTCACACAAAATAAATGGCTGTGATTTCAATCATTAACTTCCTAGCTATTATAAAGACATCCGTTTATGTATTTACTTTTTAACATTTACCTTTCATATTTAAAAATTACTTTGATAGCTAACTGATTGCCACGTAAGTGATTAACATAAATTAAAATATTAACACCAGATAAATGAAGCTCAACTGTTTATTTGTTAATCAATAATAAAATTTAATATAAGTGATTAACATAAATTAAAATATTAACACCAGATAAATGAAGCTCAACTGTTTATTTGTTAATCAATAATAAAATTTAATATAAGTGATTAACATAAATTAAAATATTAACACCAGATAAATGAAGCTCAACTGTTTATTTGTTAATCAATAATAAAATTTAATATA